>MU666858.1:18840-48667 GCA_026770625.1 Nicotiana glauca
CACCATGGCCCTTCGTTGCTTGGGGGATGGATGTCATTGGGCCAATCGAGCCAGCGGCGTCTAATGGGCACAGGTTTATTCTAGTAGCCATTGATTACTTCATTAAGTGGGTTGAGGCGAAAACTTTCAAATCAGTGACCAAGAAGGCAGTGGTCGATTTTGTGCATTCAAATATCATTTGTCGATTCGGAATCCCAAAGGTGATTATCACAGATAATGGTGCCAATCTCAACAGCCATCTGATGGCGGAAATATGTCAGCAGTTTAAGATCACGCACCGCAATTCCACCCCATATCGTCCTAAGGCTAATGGAGCGGTCGAGGCAGCTAACAAGAATATCAAGAAGATACTTCGAAAAATGGTGGAAGGATCCAGGCAATGGCATAAGAAGTTACCTTTTGCTCTGTTAGGCTATCGCACTACTATTTGCACTTCAGTAGGGGCAACTCCTTATTCACTGGTATATGGTACAGAGGCGGTGATACCTGCAGAGGTTGAAATACCATCCCTTCGGATTATTGCCGAAGCAAAAATTGATGATGATGAGTGGGTCGAAACCCGTTTGGAACAATTGAGCCTGATTGATGAAAAGAGATTGGCAGCAGTATGTCATGGACAATTATACCAACAGAGAATGTCAAGAGCATATAACAAGAAAGTGCGTCTGCGGAAGTTTGAAGTAGGGCAATTGGTGTTGAGGCGTATCTTACCTCACTGGGCTGAGGCAAAAGGAAAGTTCGCCCCCAACTGGTAGGGGCCATTTGTTGTAACACGAGTGTTGTCCAATGGTACATTGTATCTAAGAGATGTGGAAGGGAAATGTGTAAAAATGGCTATTAACTCTGATGCAGTCAAGCGATACTATGTATGATTTCTTTATCTAAATGTACCTAATTGTACTTGGCATGTTTTGAGATTGAAATGACGAAGGCATTTTGTTGTACTATCCAAACACTTTATCCTTTATTATCTCTTTGAGCCTTATTCTATTTTCTTTCGTATCCCTCTTTCGGAATCAATAATAAATCTTGAGAACCCGAGCGGGGAAATTAAGTGGAGAAACAAGAGAAAAACAGCGAAAAAGAAAAGAAAGGAAAAGAAAAAGAAAAGAAAAGAAAAAGAGAAAATAGCAAAAAGAGAAAAGAAAAAAATAAAAGAAAAGAAGAGAAAAGAGAAGAAAATGCAAAAAGGAAAAGAAAAGAAAAGAAAAAAGAAGAGAAGGAAAAGAAAAAAAAATGAAAAGAAAAGGAAAAATGGAAAAAGGAAAGATCGCAACAACGAAGTAATTTTATGACCTGAACTACGCTTGACTAGATCCCGAAAGGGTACGTAGGCAGCCCCTCTGAGGTTCAGTCACAACAAAATAAAAGTCCAAAAATCCCCAAGAAGGAAACGGGGGCAGAAGTTGTGGTTGTTGCGAGAAATATGATTCTGAAAGTTGTAATTTTGAACCCACGTTGAATTATTTCGAGCCTCTATACCCTTCTTTCTAAAACCCATCCAAAAGCCACATTACGGTCCAAAGAAAGACCTTCCGATCAATCTTCAAGAAATGTCAATACGAGCAGGCAAAGTGATTCATGTTGGGGGACAACACCCTGGTACCAGAAGGAAAATGATGAAAATGAGAGTCTTATTGGTGAAAACCCTCACGGGCACCATAAGGCGACGTGAGTTGAGAGAAATAAAATGAGAGAGTCTTATTGGTGAAAACCCTCACGGGCACCGTAAGGCGAAAGTGAGTTTTCAGAGGGGCAAATGAAAGAAGTTTGTGGTTGAAAGGTATTTGAAACATGGCCAAACAAGCGAGGTTTGGGTTTTAGCGAAAGTCGGGTTGTGAAAGTATGGAACAGCAAATGTGGCAATTGAAAGTTGATTGGTTGGACAGACTAGGTTGGTTAATCCAAAATGCATGGCACGATCAATGGAACCAGCCTTTCCACTCAGATAAGTCCTATCCTTCTTCTCTTCATTACAAGTCATTCGTTTTCAGAGTCTTTCTATCCTCAACCTTCGAGGTCATTGCATTTCATTCTCTTGAAGTCTGTCTATAAGATGTTTCATTGTCAGTTCTATTCAAAAATAAAAGAAGGATGTCAAGGCTAACTACCAGCTTCCCAGTTATACGGCACAACAAGGTTGGAACATATCAAAAGAAAGTAAAGCATGAAGGACCAATGGAAATACCATCAGCGGGATAATCAGATAATTGTGGGGGAAAAGCAAAGTTTCACAAGAGGGGACAGAAACACAAAACAACAATACGGGGGTAAAACATTTGGGTCATCAAAATCAGAGGGTTGAAAGTCAGTCAGGAAGTCGAGGCATTTCAAAGCATGTCCAAGGAAGCAAGTCGGAGCAGAGTTGGAAGCAGGAACATGTCCAACAAGAATGCCAGCAGCTAAACACCATTTTATATTAACAAATATTTCTTTGATTAAGACAGGGGTAGAAAATTTTCTTTGCAAGCAGGAGCCCACCTGTAGAACAAGGGAATACTTTCCAAATTCAGCAAGCAGGAGCCCACCTGGAGAATAAGGGAATATTTTTCAAATTCAGCAAGCAGGAGCCCACCTGGAGAACAAGGCAATATTTTTTAAATTCAGCAAGCAGGAGCCCACCTGGAGAACAAGGGAAATATTTTTCAAAAATCAGCAAGCAGGAGCCCACCTGGAAAACAAGGGAATACTTTTCAAATTCAGCAATCAGGAGCCCACCTGGAGAACAAGGCAATATTTTTTAAATTCAGCAAGCAGGAGCCCACCTGGAGAATAAGGGAAATATTTTTCAAAAATCAGCAAGCAGGAGCCCACCTGGAGAACAAGGGAATACTTTTCAAAGTCAGCAATCCGGAGCCCACCTGGAGAACAAGAGAATCCATTTCAAAATTCAGCAATCAGGAGCCCACCTGGAGAATAAGGGAATCTATTTCAAAATTCAGCAATCAGGAGCCCACCTGGAGAACAAGGGAATCCATTTCAAAGTTCAAGCAATCAGGAGCCCACCTGGAGAACAAGGGAATCCATTTCAAAGTTCAAACAATCAGGAGCCCACCTGGAAAACAAGGAAAGTACAATCCAAATTTTAGACTTTAATTTTAATATTTGATAACATGATGTGCCCAGTCACCAAACTGGGGCAGAAAATTTTATTTGTTTGTCTATTTTGTTGCAATCAGGAGCCCACCTGGAGAACAAGGGAATACTTTTCAAGCATCGCCTTCAAGAGCCCACCTGGAGAACAAGGGAATACCTTTTCAAGCATCACCGTCAGGAGCCCACCTGGAGAACAAAGGAATATTTCTCAAGCTTCAGCAACCAGGAGCCCGCCTGAAGAATGGAGGCACGAATTTCAAATTGCAGCAGTCAAGCATCATCAAGTGGAATGGCAAAACATCGCCAAGGCAACAACAAGAATCCCATCGGAAGAATACAAGATACAAGTGCAAGGCAACACAAGAGCAAGTTTGAAGACATAGATAGGATCTTTTGTAACTCATAGATCATAGCTTAGGATAGCTTCTTTTGTTTTACCACGGTGTAATAAGGAGGTCAGCGAGCAGTAGCAGCAGCAACAGCAGTGAAATCATAGCTCCTGGTAGTCCCAGCTACCAAACCTTCCCGAACTACACTGACCTGATTTCCGCTCACTTGTCTTTGCATGAAAAATCTTCGTGTTTCCGGGAAAAGAGGGGCAGCTGTGAGCACGTGATTTTTGCCCTAAGCAAATTATTCCAAAAATTCCAAATAAAATGATTTTTTTATTTTTTACAATTTTTGTGAATTTTGTTGAATTTTGTGTTAATTGGTTGCATTTTTATTTGTGCATGATAATCCATATAAAAATACAAAAATATGCATTTGCATTTAGGGATTTAATTTTATAATAGCAATTAGTATTATTTTGTTTTAGAACAAAATGTAAAGAAAATAACAAAAAAGGTCCATTTTTGCATTTTTAGTTCAAATTGGTATTAGTTTACATTTTTCTTTTAATTAGGAATTAATTAGGAAATCTAATTTTTAGTGTTAATTTGATTGTGAGTTTATTTTAGCATTTTATAAAAATCAGGAAAAATAGAAATAAAAATACAAAATGAAATACGAAAACAAAATAAATAAAAGGAATAAAAAATAAAAAAAATAAAGTGAATAAAAGAAATTTAAAAGAAAAGAGGGCCGTTGAATTGAGATCAATGTTAAGTCACCCGCCCAGGCCCCAAAAAATTAAATCAACCCAAGCCCAATACCCTTACCCACTCCAAATTTCAGCCCAACCCATGCCCAGTCCAATTTTGCCTGCGCCAAACGGCATCGTTTTGATTTATTAATGACCAGGCAATCTCAGCTTTTCATCCAGGCCATTCCAACCCATCAAGGAACATTCTTTGATTTTAAATAAAAATGTCCTAAAGTAAATCCCAAACCCTAAAACATATATCCCTTTCCTCGTACACCTCCGCCTCCCTCACTGTTACCTCGCCGGAACCCCACTGCCGGCGAACGACACCATCTCCAAACTATCCCAAATTAACACCTTTTATTCCTCTCCATCTCCTCTTTCCAAATCTTCCAACGGTTTCCCTCAAACACATCCAGAATCCGTCGAATAATCGATGGAAGATTTTCTGGCCATGACGTTTCTTATGCTAAATGACCCCAAATTTACACCGTAGGATAGTCACACCATCCTCTACGCAACCCCCATAGCCGCTTGGCTCGAATGTAACCAGAACGGCTCAAATATCCATTTCAAGTTTTCCGGCCAAAACCCTAGTACGCCAAATTCGTCCCAAATTGATACTAGATGTTCGTTGGGCTGTACTGATAAGGAATTCAACGGTCTTAATGCTCAATGCCCACCGAAAATGGTCAAATTGGAAAGTAGTAACTTGCCAGAGTTTTCTTTTCATTAGTGAGTGTCCTGATTTTTATTTTTATTTCATTTTTATTTTCCTTATTTCTGCTTATTTGCATGCTGTTACAATTAGTGGTTTTTAGATTTTCGGTTTGGTTTGAATGTTAAAATTAGTTAGTTAAAATTTCTAGATTAATTCGTTATGTTAATTGATTGTTTGAATTAGTTTCGAAGCCTCGTCGGAATAGTTTAATTGTTAGATGTTTGATGGACTTAGTGATTATTACTTTATTTAGCCGGGTTTAGTGTAGTTTAATCTTAGTTTAGTTCAATATAGGTGTTCATGCTTCATTTCAAAGGGGTTTGGGTAGACCAGTAATTTCAAGGAGTTTTAAGGGTAATTTAGGGAATAAATGAAGGGAATAATATAAGATTTGAGGGAGGTCATATGTGGGGTAATTCAGGTCATATTTGGGGAAGGGTAGGTCATAGAAGCTTCTAGTATTTTGTTCACCTATAAATAGGCATTCGTTTTCCTTGTAGAAAAAGGTTTTTTTTCTGCCTCAAATATCCCTCCAAAACTCCCTCTATAATTTCAGATCTGATTTTGAAATTTAAATCTTCAAAAAATCCAAAAACAATAGAAAATCAATAAAAAAAACCAATAACAGTCCCCGTTTCATTGAAATTCCATCTTAATTTTAGCTTTTTAGAGTTTTAGTTTTGTTGTTTGAGGATCAGAAGTCATTTAGAACAAATTCGAGTAGATTCAAGGGTTTACTTGATTGAATTTGGTCATTATATGTTCTGATGTGATAATGATTGAATTGAAGGTGGTTTTTGGGTTGAAAAATCTTCCTATATTAGCTGTGGATTGCTGTGGTAATTGTTGTTGCTGTTTGAAGTATTTCTTCATTAAATTGATGACTGATTCTGCTCCTTTTAAAATTTCGAATCCAGGTACTCACTTGAATCAGCCTCGATGTGATTTTGAATTGAAGATGAAATAAAATGTTCATGTTTTGGCTTCTATCTATATGTTTATTTTGAATTTTATAGATATTAGTCATTGTATAACTGCTTAGTGTAGTTTAATTTCAATTTGTATTAGCTTAGAATATGGAATGTATAATTAAGACAATTTTTGGACTGTTAAAAGGCTGATTGGGTTGTTGAACTCGTAGGCAGTCATTGATCTTGATACTTTACTTTGTGATTAGTTTGATCGTTAGTTTTAATTGGTAGAATAATAATGATTTTAGATTTCCATTTTTGTTTAGTTAATCATTAGACATTCAGTTATTAAGAACAGTTAGTGAAAAAAGGGATTCAAAATTTGTTATTATCATTGAAGTCAGTTTCTAAATAGCTTGTTATTATGTTAATTCAAAATCCATGCATCTCATAGTTCTGAAACACTGATATTTTAATTTGATCATTTAGTATCTGTCAAAATTTGTTAAAGGATAATAATTTAGGGACAAACACGTATAGTTGCTCCTCATTACAAAAACTGTTTCATGATTTGCATATATTCAGTGAATATATGTGGTTTCAATAGAAATTAGTTTACAATTATGTGATCATGTTTAATAATAATAAATAAAAATGCTTTATCATTGTGTTATATCTTTACTGTGGTTTGAATTTGGCGTTGGCTTCATAGCTATTTCGATCGCCATTGTTCATGCTGGGATTTGATCCCAGGCTGTGGCACCATCGTCGCCTGAGCCTTCTCTTATTTGTATTGGGCCTACGCAATTGGGCCATATCAAAATCCATTTGTAGGCTAATCTGTTATTTGGGTTTGGGTAAGGGAAATTCAATTTTTAGTTTAATTTGATGCAATTCAATTCGCCACACATTAGGAAATATAGGAAATTAACTCATGAGTATAACATTGGATTTTGAATTAGGTAGCGAGTTCAAGCTAAAAGGGTTTCTCTCTTTTGTTTGAATTCGAACTTGAATTCGAGGTCCGAATTTATATTTTTGAATTAATTAGCCTTTAGAGAGAAATAGTAAAATAGAAAAAAATTAGTTTGCTTTAGGTTGGCCTTTTAATAATAAAATGAGATGAGCCTTGCCGAACCAAATACAAATTACGGGGCCCTCATTAACTACTTAATTAAAAATACTTAGATATTCGGGACGGGCCGTTTAGCGAATTTCACGGCCTTCCCAAAAGATAACAACACGTTAGTCTCTTTAGACGCAATTCTAATAAAATTACATTCCTAAATTTCGGGTGTGCATTTCATGCGACCCAAATCCAAATCCGAAAACATTGAATAAGAATGTGTCGAGGATCCGGGTGCATTTCATGTGACGTGATCCAAAAACACGTTCTTAAATGATGTTCACTTTCTTAAATAAAATAATAATTGGCAAAAGCAGTAAATAATTCTAAATTGCACTATAGGCATAACATGTATTAAAATCAAATATTTTAGCCAAATATAGCAGTTGAGCAACCGTGCTAGAACCACGGAACTCGGGAGTGCCTAACCCCTTCTCCCGGGTTAACAGAATTCCTTACCTGAATTTCTGGTTCGCGACTGTAATACAGAGTCAAACCCTTTCCTCGATTCGGGATTCAAACCGGTGACTTGAGACACCCTAAATCTCTCAAGTGGCGACTATGAATCTTTAATAAAACGAATCCCGTTTCGATTGTCCTTTAAGTGGAAAAACTCCTTTACGCCCTCACGGGTGTAAATGAAAAGGAGGTGTGATAGGGGATTCTCTCAGAAAACATGGGTTTAGGAGCCCGGTGTCTCCTTGCCCCTGAGACTACCATAACCGTTTCTTATTTCTTATTACCTTTGGCCATTCCTCCAGACCCGCCTTGGATAGCTTGGGAGGTTGCTCTGATGGCCGAGTGACTCAAGATTCTGCCCGTTTTTAGCCCATTTTCTACCATTTCTCCAATTTTTATTGCCTCTGCGAAAGGCTTACCCATGGAGGACATAATATTTTGAAAATAGTCGGCTTCCTGGGCCTGTAGGAAAACAGTGACCATCTCTACCTCATCCATTGAAGGCTTCACTCTTGACGCCTGTTCATGCCACTTAATCACATACTCGCGAAAATTTTCTGAGGGCTTTTTCTTTAGATTCGCCAAAGAGTTCCTGTCTGGCGCAATGTCTATGTTGTATTTAAATTGTCGAACAAAGTCTCGGGCAAGATCATCCCAAATATGCCAATGCGAGACATCCTGATCCATATACCACTCTAAAGCGATACCAATCAAGCTTTCCCCGAAATATGCCATCAACAGTTCTTCTTTGCCACCGGCCCCCCGCAACTGGTTGCAATACTTGTTCAAATGAGCAATGACGTCACCATGCCCATCGTACTTTTCAAATTTTGGTGTTTTGAACCCTAACGACAAGTGTACATGCGGGAACATACACAGGTCTGTATAGGAGACGCTCTTCTGCCCGCTCAAGCCTTGCATATTTTTTAAGCTTTGCTCGAGGCTTCTCATTCTCTTTGCCATTTGGTCCTGCTCTGGAGCCTATGGGGTCTTGTCCTTACCCGGTGTAAGCTCGTATGGTGGCTGCTGAGAGTAGGTGTATTGAGGATAATGAGGAGGGTCAGCCTTAAAGACGGGATTCTGGAATGTGAAAATCGAGGGGTCGAAAGCATGTTTTAGTAGTGATGGTTGTGTTGTTGCGGAGGATGGTGGAGCTGTGAAGATGTTGGGAGCAACTCCAGACGGGAACACCTGGGGGTGAACCTCAGAGGGTGTTCCAAAGAAATTAGCAGTCATAATAGGTTGCCCCAGAGGAATATTTGGGCGGCTGATGGGGACAGTAGTAGTCCATTCAGATCTAGGGAATAACTCCGGGAATCCGGGGATTTTCCTTGGGGTTCCTTTCTGTTGTTCCAAGCATCCCACATTTCCATCAATCTTAGGCGCATGATCCGATTTTCTTCAGCTGTAAGGGATTCAGAGGCCGGGACCCCCGAGATGGGGTTGTCTTCGGGTATGGGGATTGCAGGCAGAGTCATTTCAGATGACATTTTTGTATTTCCTTTGGATCTGGTGAAGTATCGATGCGAGGCCAACTTACCACAAACCAACCACTGTTTCTAAAAAGCTCAGCTGGAATGACAGCAACAATGATTAGTACGAAACAAATAACAAATAGGTAACCGCACATTGGAGTGTGATGCACCTATACAATTAAATGAATATCTACATGTTTTCTTCGGTTGAATGCGTCATCCCGGCTTTTCCTCTTATTCCTTTTCTTGTTTTTTCTTTTGTTTTCTCTCATTTTCTTTTCCTTTTTTTCCATTTTATGCTTTTTCTTTTCTTTGGCCATGGTTTTTTTTTCTCTCAATGCCTTATTTTCTTCCTTTGTGTTACTTTTTCTGGTTTTCCCTTTATTTATTTCCCTTGTATTTCTCTTTTTTCTCCTTTTCTTAGGATTACGATCGAACCTTATGCAGATTGCCTATGTATCACGGCCCCGCATGAATCAGACCAAGGTAGTTCTTACAAATAAGGTAAATAAGCTAACTCTTTTTCCTTTTTTTTGAATTTTGAAAGAAATGCTTTAAAAGAAAAAGGGAAATATGTTTTTATTTATCTTTTTGTTTTTTGAAAGAAAGACTTCTAAGAATTCTTTTTCTTTTTATTGGAACTTTGGGAATTTAGAAGTAAAAAGAAAATATTTCTTTTTGTTTGAATTTTTATTTATTTTCTCTTTTTCTAACACGAAAGAAAAAATATTTGTTTTTTTTGGAATTTGAAAGTTGCATCTTAATTATCGAAAGAGGGACTTTATAAAAATAATTTGGATTTTTGAGCAAAAATATTTTTCTGGCTCGATTTTCAAAATCTGTATATATTTTTTTATTTATGACAGAAAGACATCTAAGGAATATTTTAATGATTTATTTTGACCTAAAAGGAAAAAAGTGGCTATTTTTTCAAAATTTTTATTTAAGCACACTGAGACCCGGTTTTGCAGATACAGCCTGTCAGCACTTCCGGTAGGGAGATTTTAAAAATGACTCAGGGTGGCTGTTCTTGCAAAAACAGCATTCTGGCGCCCTTTTGGGGACATTGGGCTTATTTCAAGCAAGAATGGCATCACCCGACTTATTTATGACAAAAATTAAAATTTTGATATTTTTGGGCTATTTTTTGCAGAAGGGTGGTTGGACCCGATGGGGGTTGCCTACGTATCTCACATCCGGTGAGAATCAACCAGCGTAGTTCAGGCACAGTTGCCAAAATCAAAACTATTTTGATGAACAATTTTATTTCTATTTTTTTTCAAATATTTTCTTTTGTTTTCATTTTTCAAAAATCCGGTAGCATTTCGGTACTATTTGGGCATTGGGTTTTTCAAAACAAATGGTCACCCTCACTTGGTTCTAACACTGCTTATTTTTTCTCAATTATCACTCATTATATATAAGCCGGTCAATATGCAAAGCCGAGCAAATGAATGCGCAAGTAGCACGTAAGATGCATCAGGATGGTCATTTCAATTAAGGTCAACTGTCTTAGACGGACCCAACACCTGTGTTGAGTCCCCTAAGTCAGATGCACATGATGCAAATAAACGTCCTACTAGGGATCCGACATGAGTTTATTGTTCTTCTAGGTTTGAACCCTAGGTTTATTGGTCTAGACCTGGCTCACCCGAGCGGACAACTCGGGCCGAGGGGGAGGCAGCGTACCAGGGATACAGAAGCTCCGCCGGCTTAGCAACTTATCCAAACCTCGTTCTAAATTGGGAAAGACTCTAAAAAGAAGAGAAGCTACACGAAGTGCACCCTTCTCCATGATGTAGAAGACTTAGAGAGAGGAAGGGATTCGCGACAGTTTATATATACAATTTCAACAAATATCAAAGCGTTAAAACATTTAGCACATATAACATGGAACATGTAGGAAAATCAGATAAAACCAAATATAAAAATTATTCTAAGCTCGAATTCTTTGAACCCTGAACCAAAATTTTGGGTTCGTCTCCCCAGCAGAGTCGCCAGAGCTGTCACACCTCCTTTTTTACACACCTACCCCGAAGGATAATGTATAAGGGAGTTTTTCCATTTATAGTAACATTATTCGAAATGAGATTATTTATTTATTTAGAGTCGCCACTTGGGATAGGTTGGATTTGGTGTCCCAAGTTACCGGTTTATCTTGAATCCCAAATCGAGGAAAATTTTTGACTTCCCAATTGGAGTCTGCGAACCAGAAATTCTAAGTAAGGAATTCTGTTGACCCGGGGGAAGGTATTAGGTACCCCCGGATCCCGTGGTTCTAGCACGGTCGCTTAAAGTATTATAAATGGCTTAATATCTGGTTTTAATATATGTCATCCTATAGGGCAATTTTAAAATTATTTACCGATTTTAATTAATTTTAAGGAAATTGAACGTCGTTTAAAACATATTTTTGGATCACGTCACATGAAATGCACCCGGATCCTCGACACATTTTATTCAACATTTTGGGATTTGGATTTGGGTCACATGAAATGTACACCCGAATTTAGGAAGGTAAATATTATTAAAATAACGCGCCTAAAGCAACTAGGCATTTTTTACGTTGCGAGGGCCATGGAAAGTTCAACTAAATGGCACACCTCAATCTATCCTTAAGGAATCGTAATTATGTGAATGTGCCCACAGTCACGATAATAAATTCAAAATGTGCCTAACGGTTTACTCACCCGTGTGTGGTCGGTCTAACATGTTACTAGCAAAAAAAGCAAAGTAATAAAACAAGAGCAAAGAACAAAAATAATCCAAAGCTCAAATTATTAAAAATAAAGACATTTCCAAGTTGTTTCTCACATTCAAGTCTTGTAACCCAATATTGTTTGCTCTTTTGATCCACATCCCACAACATTTCAAATAATTGGTTTTCTTTTTAACATAAACAAATTAAAGACCATTTCAACACATTTCACTCCAGTAACGTCACCAAATAATTATTGTTGCATCTTCGTTTCAGCACTTTCGATCTTATCTAACTACGTTTCACTCCAGCAACGTCATCAAAGACCATTTCAATATTATCAATTCTAGGACTGCCGCAAGTATGAGAAATTAAAACCAGTAGCTATATAAATAGGTAAAGCAAACATGATATAGTCCATAAAAGTATAAAGTAAATCTTTGCAAATATCAACGATTTTCACCTCACAACTCAAAGGAAGCACCAACAGAACACTATGAATATGAACAAAACCAAACAAGATAACAACTAAAATCATGCTAGCATAAAATAGGCACAAGCTAATCGAAAATACATACCAAACTATTATAAGCCAAGAGAAAACTAGCATAAACTAAGGAAATGTAGGAAATGGACCTTATAAGTTTCAAAATATCAGCAAAAAAACATCTCAAACTGGTTTACAAAGAAGATCGAGCCAATGATACCGGACACCAAGAGATTCGTTAACCAAGGACCACGCCGGAAACTCGAACTCGACATACCATCGAACTCGCAAATCAAAACCCTCTCATGTATTGGGTTGTGGACTGGTTTGAGGTTGAAGCAGCAATGGACGAGAGATGGGAGGCGATGACTGTGCGGACGAAGCTGGTGAGAGATCTAGCGGGTATGCGGCTGAAGCAATGACGTTTCACATGAGTTTTTGGACTATGATTACACGCTGAAGTTTCACTGATTTTAGCTGGATTTTGGCTAAGATTTTTGGGCGTTTGTGGAGCTTGACTATAGCTGCCTGGTGTAATGAAGATGGAGAGCAGGTTTTTGTTCTCTTTTTTTGCTGGCGGCTCCTTCCATATTTAGGGTGTATATGGTGTTTTCTAATGTGGAGGGGTCATGTGTGGGAGAAGGTCTTTTGGGGGGAACATATTTTTGGGGGAAGATCTCATGTGAGGGAGGGTTCTTCCAATTCTTCTTTTTTATTCCCAATTTTCTTTTTATCTTTTTTTTTAATTAAAAAATATCCTAGAATTAAAAATCCTAAAAAATATATAAAATTATGCTAACTATAAATATTATAAAAGCTACTTAATCCTAAATTAAAAGAGAAAAATCAATAAAAAGGAAAGGTGTAAAAATGAAGCATTTTTTTGTGATTTTTAATTTTTATAAAAGTAACTATCGATTAATCCTAAAAATGTAAAAGTAAGGCCTAAATGTCATGCGCGATATTTTTCGTATTTTTTATGACTTAAACGTGCACAAGATAAAAATTCTACAAAATCCTATAAAATGGTAAATAATTAGAAAAAAATTATTTTCTTGAAATTTGTAGGAGTATCTCGTATAGGGCAAAAATCACGTGCTTACAATATTTTGTACTGCCATGAGGAGCATGAGATGTATATTGATTTTCTTATAGGTAAGATCAAATGGAAAGTTTTTGGCTAATTGAGTACGTAGTTGCTTGTGGCTCGGATTGGATATGAAGTTCTTATGTTTATCTTAAGATGGTATGGTGTATGCGATGTGCTGTGTAGGATTGATAATTGCATGTGTAAGGTCATGGTTAAGTTTTGAAAGGAAGGTCATAGATTCTTAGGCGGCACATGCAATTTGAGAAGGTTGGGGAAATGATAGTACTAATTAGGGTGGCTTGATAGGGGTATACATTTCAGAAAGGGCGACGTGTTTGAGTTATGGATACTTTATTAGTATTGTGGCACTCTCTTGTTCGATCGATTGCTAGATTTCAAATTTTTCCTTGTGGCACAGAAGAATTATAGGAGTATCCCTCATGGAATGATTGAGGGGTGTTATATATTCGAGAGGTGGAGTTGGGATCGGATATGGTGATTCGTGTGCTATATGGATTTAGAGACTGAGAGTTTTCGTGAGTAGATGGTTTCGTGGTTGTAGACTGTGAAAATGTAGCTAATGTTAGTCGGTGGGTAGTATGTGTTGTGATTCAGTCATTGTGAACTTTCGAAGAGTTATTTATCGGTTGTGGATCACCAGAGTTAATGTGGGGTGCTTTGGTAGGCCCAACACGGATGTATGTTCTATACCGGGTCGAATTTATTGACTCTGAACTGCTATTTTTGAGAGATGTGCCATTCAATTGTTATTGAGCTTATTCATATTATGGGGTGATCTATGAGCTACTCTTCTGTGTTACGAGGAGTTGTGATTTGTTCGTTATAAGCACATATGGTGTGGTTCTATTTAGGCTCTATAGAGGAATTTGAGTGAGACGTGCATTTGGGGTGTTACATGATTGATTGCGCATTGGGTATGTTATCTCGGACTAGTATGACATTGCATCAATTGTTCTTCATTGGTATGGTGATTCACTATTGGTACTAGACACCAAATTGCACTTGGTTGTTGATTTTGAGCATAGTGACTTGAGGTGATTCATGTGGATCAGTGTTTGAATAGGGTCGTGCATTACAACAAAGTTATATGGAGGTAGGATCCTTCGGGTTAGATTCGTATGTTCTAGTTTTACAGTGTGTGATGGGTTCTTAGCATTGAGTTGTGATGGTACTAGTGAGCTTGTGGTACAACTGTCTCATTTGAGTCATTTTTCCATGATTGTAGTACATTTGGACTGTTGCTTATTGGTGCACGGGTCGCATGATTTGTGGATCTAGATTGTATCGACGTGTCATGTCACTAGAGTAGTCGTGTTGGATGAGATGAGGTCATTGGGATCTAGAATGAATACTATCGGATTCGATTTCACCATGTTGGAAGGATAATATCAGGATTCGGCTTAGAAATTTACTATGGTCCTTGCCAAATGAGAGGGAGTTTCATGAATGGTTGTTCGGAGGAATGGTTATGACCTTTTGCGTGTTTCATTCATCATTGGCAGTATACGAAAGGGTTTAAATGAGGTTTTGCTTAATAACAGGTTTATTACCAGTATTGTGTTGCTGTGAACAGTTGTTGTGATTATAAGTTATCGTTATGAGAGTTTGAGTTGTGTTGTATATCATGTGATTTCATCTTGAATTGATGTTATGGCTTGATATAGCGGGTTCATACTTATTTAGTGTATAGATGCGAGGTTCTGATCTTATGGATAATTTCGGAAGTGAAAATTTGGTTCCAAGGTTCATGGGCTTGGTTGGATTGCGAAATTGCTGTCATGTTGCGTTATCAGACCTATATGGGATAAGGTGTCGTGGGATCACCCCCAGGTATGTGCAACCCTCACATTTATTCGATGGTTTTTGGAACAACTCTCGGCACGTTCGAGGACGAATGTATATTTAAGTGGGGGAGGATGTAACAACCCGACTAGTCATTTTTAGCATTTTCACTTCGCTCGCTAGTTCTCGGGCATGACTAGCTTCGTGTGATGTATTATGACTCATATAATACGTCGATTTTGGTTTTCAGGATAATTAGAATAAATTTGGAAGAACAACTCTCAGTTTGAAGCTTTAAACTTAAAAGGTTTGACCAAGTTTTTACTTCTTAGTATTCAATCTATGATTTGGATTTTTATGATTTAGCTAGCTCTGTTAGGTAATTTTGGACTTGGGAACGCGTCCGGAATGTATTTTGGAGGTCCGTAGTAAATTTAAGCTTGAATTGGCGAAATTAAAAATCTGACGTTTCCGATCAGCAGTGGAAATCTTGATGTAGAGGCCAGAATGGAATTCCAGAAATTGGAGTAGGCCCGTTGTGTCATTTTTTACGTGTGCAAACTTTCACCTCATTCAGACATGATATGATATGATTCAACATGGGTTGTGGAAGTTGATATTTCAAAGTTCAATGATTTTGAATTAGAGGTGCGATTCGTTGTTTCAATGTTGTTATGTGTCTTTTGAGGACTCGAATAAGTCTGTGTTATGTTATGGTACTTGTTAGTATGTTTGGACGGGGTCTAGAGGGGCTCGGGCGTGTTTCACACCATTTTGCCCAACGATTTCAGTGTTGGTATGGTTCTGCATCTGGTGCCTTTTCTCTTCATCGCGATCGTGGAGAGATGAACGCATTCGCGTAAGGAAAAGACCTGAGGCTGTTTGTTTATTCTTCGTGTTCACGAACATGGGTCCGCGTTCGCATAGTTTGTGGAAGATGGGGCATCTCTTTCGCAACGGTGAGCATGAGTTCGCGTAGTGTTGGGTCAGAGCTGAGGCAACATGGTTACCTCTTCGCATTCGCGAGGTTAGTTCCACGAATGCGTAGTTCAGGCAGTAGAGCTTAACGCGATCGTTAAGCATATTACGCGTTTATGTAGATTTATTTCAGGATCCAGCAAAGTTGTTCTTCACGATCGCGAGGTTTATCCACGATCGCGATTAAGGAAAATTACCTGGGCAGAATGTTTAAATAGAGGTCTTCGGGATTTTAGCCCATTCTTCACCATTGTTGAGCGGTTTTGAAGCTTTTTAAGAGGGATTGAAGAGGGATTCAAAGGGAAACCCTTGGAGATAAGATTTTTGAAATCAATACTCGATTCTATGATAATTTCTAGCTAATTAGACATGAAATTAGTGGGATTTAAAGACTAAAATTGAGGAATTAGGGATTGAAATTTGAGAGTGTAAATTAGGGATTTGAGGGGCCATTTGAGGTCCGATTTTGATGTTCTTGGTATGTATGAACTCGTGAGAGGATAAGGATTATATTAATGTTATTTTTATTGGATTATAAGACGTGGGCCTGGGGGTCGGGTTCGACCAATTTCATCATTTTTTTGTAATTTTATTATTTTTGCACGAGCTTCATTCCCTTAGCATATATTGATGATATGATTCAGATTTTTGATAGATTCGGGGCGATTTGAGGTCGAGTCGAGAGGCAAGGACATTGTTGTGTAGATTTTTGTCCGGTTTGAGGTAAGTAATGATTGTAAATGTTGTCCTAAGGGTATGAAACCTCGGATTTTACATCGTTGTGCTACTTTGAGGTGACACCCACGCTATATGATGAGTTTGGGGCCGTGCGCTGTTGGGGATTGTGACTTGGTCCGTCCCGTATGACTATTGAGTTGCATATTTGATTAAAAACTATTTGATACTATTAAGTTTTGGAAATTATTATCATGTTTTGAGTTGAATGCCATATTTGGGCCTCATGCTAATTGTTTCGACCCTTAGGGGCTTTTACTACTATCCTCACTATTTTGACTTAATATTTGTACTCGATCATGCTGTATTTTACTGATTTCATAAATCAGGCTTATTTACTCAATTTTTAGACTATAAGTGATATTTTGGGCTGCACGCCCTGTTTTACTAATAGTCCGAGTGGCTTGTGAGGTTGTTGGTTGCGAGAGGCCGATGGCCTGATTGTGAGGTTTGTGACTAAAAGGGGTTGAGGCCCTGGTTGTCAGGATTATATATCTATGGATCGGGATGCAGGCCACATCAATATTCGATCGGGCTGCACCACGCAGCGATATAGCGTTTGGGCTGAAGGAGTCCATCCGGAGTCTGCACACCCCTAGTGAGTGTAGTCGAGCTAAGGATTAAAACATAGATATAAAAAAAATATCAGTCGAACAAGTAAAGAGAACCATAGTCAAAAACACTTTAGAATTTTTTTAAAAAATGTAAAGGGATGAAACCCTAGTTTAAAAACATATAAAGAAGAAAACTTGAAGGCATGTCAACATGCAGAGATTCGAACAAACAAAAGTCATAGAAGTCAAAACCAGAAGTATTGTAGTGTTTAAGAATAAGTCGGTAGTAAAGAAGTAAAAGAGCCCAGAAAAGTAGCCATGGAAGATTCAAAAACGTTTCAGATACCCAGAGGTTCGACCAACAACAATAAGAGAACAAATCCTAATATAACAACAATGTTCATACATTGATTAACTAGTAAAAAAGCAAAGGAACTTTTACGAAACTAAACGATGAACTCGGGATCATTCCAGATCTATAGAGATCTGAATTGATTCAATTCCAAACATTGGGTTTCTTGAAGAAAAGGAAAAGGGTAAGAGAATCTGGCCTTTGGATCAAGGATTTAAACCATGAAATTTCGATAGAAATCACTCCCAAACCATGGACAAACTCTTGAAGATTTTAAAATGATATCTAGACTAGATCTCTTCAAAATCCTTCAACAAAAACCACACAATCGAACAACCAGGGAGATAGGAGACAAGAAGAGGCCTCGTACCGCCATGGGAAGCCATAGATCGAGTAGGAATCCCAGGGATTGGGGCTAGTTTTGGGTGGTGGACGCTAGTGTTAGATTTAGGTCTTAAAGAGAAATGGAGAGGAAAGGGGGTTTCAGGGCGGTGGGTATAGGCAAATGATTTAGGGTTAGGGGTTATTAGAAATTAAAAAAAAAGTTTTAACGGGGGCCGTTGATCTAAAGGACCAACAGCCATGATCTGATGGGGTTTTGGGTCGCGTAGGTATTTCTAGGTTTGGGATGGTTAGTTTTTTAGCCCGGTTTAGTTGAATAGGGATGGGGGGTTGAAATTGGGCTTATTTAATATGGTAGGTCCAAAATGAAAAAGGGGCTATTTATTAAATACATATTTAATTGCTAAATGTTTTTTTATAAAATAGTTAATTAATTGTAAAAAATTATTTTCATGCATGTAGAAGTCACACCTCCTTTTTTACACACCTACTCCGAAGAATAATGTATAATGGAGTTTTTCCAATTTAAGTGACATTATTTGAAATGAGATTATTTATTTATCAGAGTCACCACTTGGGATAGGATTGGCTTTTGGTGTCCCAAGTCACCGGTTTAACTTGAATCCCAAATCAAGGAAAACTTCAACTTCCCAGTTGGAGTCTGCGAACCAGAAATTCTGAATAAGGAATTCTGTTGACCCGAGGGAAGGTGTTAGGCACCCCCGGATCCCGTGGCTCTAGCACGGTCGCTTAAATTATCATAGATGGCTAAAATCTGATTTTTTATACATGTCATCCTATAGTGCAATTTAGAATTATTTACCGCTTTTAGTAAAAAAATTTAAGAAAGTGAACGTCGTTTAAAAACGTATTTTTGGATCACGTCACATGAAATGTACCCAGATCCTCGACACATTCTTATTCAGAATTTTGGGATTTGGATTTGGGTTGCATGAAATGCACACCCGTATTTAGGAAGGTAAAATTATTTAAAAAAGCGCGCCTAAAGCGCTAACGTGTTATTATTTTTATGGGAGGCCGTGAAAATTCGCTAGACGGCACGTCCAGAATTCTAAGTTTTTAATATTAGCATTTAAAGAGGCCCCCGTAATTTATGCATTTTATTTTGCGCGTCTCCTCATTTTATTATTTAAAGGCCAACCTAAGGCAAACTACGATTTTCTACCAAGTGTTGTCTCTAAAAGTACCTCAATTAATTAGCGCTGTTAATTGGCTACTTATTAGAAAGTATTCGAAGAATTCGGGCCTCAAGCTCAGTCCCACACTTGAACAAGAGGATAGCCTCTTAATTCAAATATGCTGCCTAGCTTGGAAGGCCCAAACCCAACGTTATGAATTTAAACATCCGGACCCAATACAAGCTCAGTTCCTTGACGTTAGATTTTTGAATTTGGCCCAGCAGCATAAGGTAAAATCATTTGTGACTACTACATGCCTTTGGGCCTCGAGGCAAGCCCAATTGGGAAGAACAAGTAGGCCTAGGATGAGGCCTGTCATCAGTATGTTGTGTCTCAACACAAGTGGTGTGGGCTATCAGTTTGGGCTTATGAATAAGCCCAAACAAAATTATTGAAACAACCTCAAACAATTTAGACTCATCGATTGGAATAACAAACAGAAAGAAATATTCAAATTCAGCACAATTATCAATTTAATTCTAAATTTGCTCTTCTGATCTAAACTAGCGGAATCTTTTAAAAGACGAAACTGAATTGCTTAACATCGGATTCAAGGATCCTATTTTATTGAAACATATTTTTTTTTCTTTGAATCGACATGCTGAAACCTAATAACAGGTTTATCTATATGAGTTATGATTGTGCATGCTCACAATATATCTATTAGCTAATTTAAAAAAACAGGAAAGCTCGAACAGTCCAAAGCGATCTACAATACTCCAGATTATACAGTCATCAGGAGATATACATATGCTAGCATATGTACTAACATAGTCTACAATTAAGATCAGTTACACAGTCCAATTTTACAATCTGGTTGAACAGTCATGTTATATGCAGTTAATATCAAATGCTATTACATACAATCTAGCATGTGAACTAATAGCTATAGAAATAAGCTAAACTTAAAATCAACATGAGGAATTGGTCATTTATTCAGCAATTCGAATACAACTGTGGATTTGGTCTTTCACATATTCTAAGTTGAAGAATACTTGGGATTGCAATGAAACAAAGGAGAAGAAGGAGGTCAGCAGCAGCAGTGTAAATAACAGTGCAAAAATCTCAGCAGGAGGCAGCAAAATCACATCCTAAACCCAGGATCAATATCAAATGAGACCCAGCAATTCACACAACCAGCAATCAAACCAAATATTGACTCGAATAACCCAAATTCAACTCGAAATTAACCCAGAAACTTCGAAAATCTCAATCACTGAAACAGGAAGTACTGAATCCATTTTTCAATAGAACAGTAATTTTAGTTCTGTGCTGTTTTTGTTTTTTTGGTTTTTTCTCAAGGTTTAATATCTAAAAGGAATTTTCTAATTCTAAATTTCAGATTTTGGGTTTTGGAGTTTGAAATTCAAATTTCAGATTGCTCAAAACCTTTAGAACACTTTGGGGGGGGGGGGGGAATTAAGATGCTGAAGCTTTTTTGGGAATTTTTGGATGTTCAAACTGGGAAAAGAAGGCAAGGGGACTACCTTTTATAGGCAGAAAATCAAGGGGAAGCTTCTAGATTTCATTACCCTTTTTTCCCCTCTTTTTATTTTCAGTTTTTATACTTTAGTCCCTAAACTTTTGTCTTGTTCCCAAGTTACTGTATTATGTTCCTGAAATTTTAATTAGAACCCCATCTAGAACAATCTAGGAGGTTCTAGTTTCAAGTAGAGCATTGTTCTCTATTTAGGAATACATATACTACCCTTTATTTAGTCTGAATTTTACTAAACTAGTACTAAGCTAAACCCCAAACCCTTTTCCTAACCATGGTTAACTAAAGTCTAAATTATTCAGCTATAACCAAAACAAGTTCAAAAACTCTAGAATTAAATTACAAAATACTTAAACAAAACTGAAAACTACCTCTACCAAACCGTTAATTAAACAAGATTAACAATCAAACACTGGCCTAAACTAAATGATTAAAAACAAATGAACTAACACAGAATCATCAACCAAAGAGAAAGAGAAAACAGAACGAATAAAAGTCATGAATAACACTAAACAAAGTCAATAACTATGAATTATAATCCTGGATAAAACATGTATTGAAACATGAATAAGACTAAACAAAATTTAAACAGGACTAGAAAATCAAAACAGGAATCAAATAAGAATTAAACAAAATTAATCAACATAATGCGAAAAAGAAGCCTGAATCATCAAACAAAAAATTAAAATAAAAAATAAAAGTAGAAACTCACTGTTTTTTATTTGGTCTTCTTTTTGATTGATTTTTCGAAATTAATTTTTTAATTAATGTTATATGTTTATTTTGTTAAAACATATAACATTAATTAAAAAAAATCATCCGAGTTTTTGACATTCCAAAACAGTGTGAACTTTGAAAATCCTAGATCTAAGACTTTACGAGTTCCTGTTGGGTTTTTGTGAAATAACCATGTGTATGAGGCTTAGGGTGGCCTGGGGATTGTGGGCTACAAATTTGTTACGATTTGGGTGGCGGCGCCGCCGTGCACGGTGGTTGCGGCGCCTAGGTTTTCAAATATTTGAGGCCTTTGGTTGGAATTTGAGGGAAAAGGTTTGGGGGCTTAGAAAGAGGAGAGGAAGGCGGTTCTACGGTGTTAATTTGAACGGGAATGGAGACCGGCCGCCGCCGTGAGGCGATTGCCGGCGGCGGCGTAAGGCGAAGCCGGTGAGGGATCTGGGTAGGTGTTAGGACATTTATATATGACAAATAAATTACTTCCCAGCCCTTGGATCAAAGATCCTCGACGGCTGAGATCAACTCCAGTAAAACGACGTCGTTTTAGAATTAAAGGGGTGGAGCGGGTGGCTTTGGGTTTGGGCCGGACTGGGGAAAGGTTTGGAAAAGGTATAGGGCTAGGGAATGGTTAGCACGAAAATGGCCCAAAATTGGCCAGCCTATTTGACCGTTTTTTAAAAATTCTCAATCTCTTTTATTTATTTTCTTCTTTTCTTCCTAATTAATTTTTATATTTTATTAAGCACAAAATAAAAAATAGACAAGACCGGATTTAACTCTAAAATTAAAACTAATTAATTCCTAAAAATTAAACAAATCCTAGTTTAAAGGAAATTTAAGAAAAAAATCAAAAATTAAAAGTCAACAATATAAAGGACTATTTTATTTTTATTTTTTTAAATTATTTTCTCCTATTTTTAATGATGTCTAATCAATCTAGAATTAAGTCCTAAATGCAAGTATGCTATTTTATAATTTTTCATTTTTTGTGACACCTAAAAATGCACACAAAATGCAAACAAAACACAAAATTATGCAATTAATTCCTAAAAATTCAAATACTAAAAGAAAAATTCTAATTCTAATGAATTCTATAGGAGTAATTTAAGCGTGGTAAAAATCACGTGCTCACAGCTGCCCCTCTTTGCTCGATGACACGAAAGGTTTTTGGGCAAAGATAAATGAGCAGCATGAGGGATTTTTGCCCGCTCGGCACTCCAGGAGAAGCATTTTTGAAAACCGTTTGACTGAACCCTGCTTCAATGGTTGCCTACATATCCTTGGCTATAAAGGAATCAGGTCAGTGTAGTTCTGGAAAGTTTGGTAGCTGGGACTACCAGGAGCTGTCATTTCACTACTGTTGCTGCTGCTACTGCTTGCTGACCTCCTTATTACACCAAAAGGAAAATCAAAGCTAAGCTAGATATGCCTATAAACTATGAGTTACAAGATTCCTATCTATAATTCTCTTAAAACTTGATCTTGAGTCTTAGTTGATTTTGTTGTGGACCCTGATCTGAATCTTGATGCTCGTAAGTTGTAGGTGTTTGTTTCTTTCTGCAGCATTGGGTCTAAACGGGATCAGCGGAGCTTGTAACTTCAATCATATTTTGAGCAATCCGCACCCTTGTTTGCTCCACACTTGAGTTCATTTCTTTTTGCTCTTTTCTTTTTTTATTTATTTTGGATTGAGACTCATTCCATCGGTCATCTTGCACCCTATATCTTGAGGTCAACCTACTTAAGATACCAAAACAAACAAACGAACGGAATTTTCTGCCCCAGTTTTCACTAGGAAAAATTCGTGAGTTAGTTGTGACACATATCTAAGTGATCAAATCAGGATTGTGTATCCTTGTGAATCCAGGTTATGCTGGAACTGACCGGGTTATGCCGGAAAAGGAAAAAAGGGTCCTCGGGTTATGCCGGGACGTAAAGAAAAAAGCTACTTGGGTTATGCCAGGGAGATCCTTGGGTTATACCGGGATTTGGAAAGAAAAAAGGCCCTTGGGTTATGCCAGGGGGATCCTCGAGTTATGACGGGATTTAGAAAGAAAAAGGCCCTTGGGTTATGCCAGGGGGATCCTCGGGTTATGCCGGGATTTGGAAAGAAAAAAGCTCCTTGGGTTATGCCAGGGAGACCCTCGGGTTATGCTGGGATTTGAAAAGAAAAAAGTCCCTTGGGTTATGCCAGGGGGATCCACGGGTTATGCCGGGATTTGGAAAGAAAAATGCTCCTTGAGTTATGCCAGGGATATCCTCGGGTTATGCCGGGATTTGAAAAGAAAAAAGCTCCTTGGGTTATGCCGGGGAGATCCACGGGTTATGCCGAGATTTGGAAAGAAAAAAAAGCTCCTTGGGTTATGCCGGTAATTAGAAAAAATCCCCCTTGGGTTATGCCAGGGGGATCCACGGGTTATGTTGGGATATTTAAGGAATGGGGTCCTATGCTACCATGATTTTTTTTTCTTTTGGGACTTTCATTTTCATTTTTTTTTCTTTCCTTTCCCTTTGTTTTCCTTTTTATATGTTTTCCTCTTTTATTTAGCAAACCGCATGAAATAATTTGGGGGGGAACTTCCTTTTTGGTCGATTTCCTACTGCAAAGTTGTTTCAGCGCTTGTGCATTTCATTTCCTTTTTGGGTTGCACCTGCTTCTCTCATGGTTGCTTTGAATTAAAACTATTTTCAACAAAGAACAATTTGTTAGTTTGAAACGGTGGTTGATTTTGTGGCCTTGATCATCCCAATTGCTTTATCCCGGTCGTATTTCTGTTGAGAACTTTTCCGCTTGCTGGCTTTGAAGGTGAATCTCTTTTTAAACCGACAAGCTTAAGCTTTTAGGATTTCATGATGACTCACCCGTGTGGGCTCCGACCTTTTCACCTTATTCTGCCCTTAGGACCTTTGCCCTTGACTTCCTTTCCTTTCAAATATCTTTACTTTGAAAGCGTCAACCAGCATGGTCAATCGGGATTGGACTGACGCACCCGCTGAGGCTGGGTATTTTCTACGGCTCTTGCCAGGCGGAGTCCAGTGAAACCAGTCGTGCCACTTTCTCTTTGTAATAATTCCGGAATCAGAGTTAAACCGAAAGAGATTCAAAGAAAAAGTATTCAAAAGGCAAGCATATGAGTTTTAAAGAGAAGCGTCCCTTTCGGGGGAAATGAACAACTTATCTAGGGTGCATTCTGGCTTTAAATGAACATGACATGTTTCTTGGACTGGACGCCCGACCCACACAATTTTTCCAACTTCTCGTGAACCCATTGATCCGCATTTCAAAACCAGGTAACCTTGCCAGGACTCTTTTAGTGGTGAGATGTCTTTTTTTCGGCCGACGGTGTCCTTTACGGGTTTTCGCCAATCGACCTCTCTCATTTCTATTCTCATCGTCGCCCGATAGTGCTTTTTGCGAGTTTTCACTGAGTGGACTCTCTCATTTTCATTTTCTCTACTCACCATCGCCTTATGGTGCCCGAAGGTTTTCACCGATAAGACTCTCTCATTTTATTTCTCTCAATTTGAATTGTATCAGATTCCAACAATGACGTTTTTCACTTCCATGCCTTTGCCAATTGATCAGAAGGACTTGAACAAGGTCTTTGGGTAAAAAGGATCTTGGGCGGAACTACAACTTCGGAACCATTTTGGCGGATTCATAGCTGAACCACCATATCATCTGCCCCAGTTTCAATTTTTGGGGAAATTTGGATTTTTGTTTTGGTGTGACTGAACCTCAGGGAGAGGCTGCCTACGTATCCTTTGGGAATCAAGTCAAACGTAGTTCAGGCAGTAATTTTTGTTTTTTTTTTGTTTTTCTTTTCTTTTCTTCTTTTTTTTCTTCTTTTCTTTTCCTTTTCTTTTCTTTTTCTTTTTCTTTTCTTTTCTTTTATTTTCTTTTTTTTTTCGATGGTACTTCCGAGTTCCAAAGAGGGTGACCAAAGAAGAGTAACCGGCTCAAGTGGGTTTGTGAAGGGTTGATAGTGTTTGGATAGCGAGAACGAAAGCCTTCGTCATCTCAATTACACAAAAGCCATTACCGCATGAGGCCTAGACATAGTACCTTTTTACTGCATCTGCATTGATTGCTGCTTCAGGATCATTTCCTTCAATGTCTCCCAGATACAGTGATCCTCTTGGCAGTATCTTCCGGATTATGTATGGACCTTTCCAATTTGGAGCGAATTTTCCTTTTGCTTCCTAGTGATGAGGGAGAATGCGTCTCAGCACGAGTTGTCCCACTTCAAAATTCTTGGGACGCACTTTATTTTTGTAAGCGTGGGCCAATCTGTGTTTGTGCAATTTCCCGGATGTTCCCTAAGTACAACACACTCTTTTGTTGTAATGTATGGACCTTTGCAACCTGCGAACCAATTTCCTTCAATTGTTCCAATTCTTTGTTTTATTTCCTTAAGGTTGCCTTCTTTGCATTTGGACTCTTGATTCATGATTTCGAAATCTGATAGCATTTTGGGATCTAGGCATGAAGTCCGCAAGCATGTCATGTTATTTAAAGCTGCATTGTTAGAGCTAAAGAGAAGAAATGAAGGAGAAAAATAGCAAAATTAGAAAGAATAAAGAAAAATGAACGATGGAATATTGATTTCATTTCTTGGAATTTTGAAGATAACAGGGTTCACATTCGGGAATTTAAAGACAAGAAACTATAGGAAACACCCGAGTTACACCCTGGAATAACTCGGGAAGCAAAACATGTAGTAGGACGGGTCTACCGGGACTCTCGCCTGCTCGGGAATGGCATAGCCTTCCAGTTTCAAAGCTTAGCGCTTGGTCCCATGTATAACACCTCAGCGGTGCTAGTGCCCTCTCCCAGCTGGACCATGTGGGTTTCATAGAGCATTTTCCTCATTGCCCCACGTATTTCCTCACTTTCTTCAGCCGTGAAAACCTCATCATCTTCCTCTTTACTATACTTAGGCTTGACAAAAGTTTCATACGAATGTACCACCTCGTAATCGGACATTTTCATATTTTGAAAGAACACTTCGGCTTCCTCTACACTCACAGGCTTCTTAGGCGGGAAATGCCTTCTGGTGGCATTGTTTACCTCCTCTACATTTGAATATTTCTCAACAGGGGGGTTTTCTAGTAGCTCTCCCAAGATCTCTTTAACCTTGTACGTAACCACCGTCCGATGATAATTCCATGGTACAGCAGCAGGGCTCGTCATAGGCTTCTGTGGTACGCGTCCAATAACCACTGGCTCACTCAGCCGAGGTGGTTTGATTGTCCCCCGCACCACGTAGGCTTGCTTGGGTACGTACATTTGTCTTCCTTTTTTCAAATCAATTTTCTTTTCTAGTTCCGTCTTGGTGATTTTGCTCTTCTTTTCCCCTTTGTCTTGCTTCGAGGCCACCTTTTTCTTTCTTTCCGCATCAGCAATAGCAATTATACCTTTTAAGGCTGGATCAAACTCCCTATCTTCACAAATCATCCCGATTACTGGCCCGTTGTTGTGAGCGAGCAGGGGATTGTTGGTCACATTTGGGACATCCTCATCCCTCAACACAATCTTCCCTTGCTCTATTAAGTTCTCCACTGCTTTTTTAGTGTCCAAAAGTCATTTGTATGATGGCCCTCTGCCCCTGAATGGTATGCACACCTGACACCAGCTCTGTAGGCAGGCGATGGTGGGTTTTTTCTATTTTGAGGGACCGGGTGCAATAGACCCATTTGGACAAGTTTCGGGAATAGACTAGAGTAAGATTCACCAATTGGGGTAAAGTTTGGTCTCCTGGATGGTTCCCGAGGATGAAATTTATTCTGCGGAGGTTGGGGATTATAGTGGTTTTGGTAGGGAGGCTGATTTCTAGGGAATGGAGGTTGATTTCTGTTGGCATGTGGCTGCGGTCGGGCAAAGGGTTGAGCGTTCGTGACCGCATATTGTTATGGAGCATAAGCCATGTCAGGATGAGGATAATAGTGTTGAGAGGTTCTCTAAAAAAACATGGATCTAGGAGCCCGGTGTTTTCTTGCCCCTGAGGCTGCCACAACCGTTTCTTCTTTCTTATTACCTTTGTCCATTCCTCCAGACCCTCCTTGGATGGCTTGGGAGGTTGCTCTGATGGCCGACTGACTCAAGATCCTGCCCATTTTTAATCTGTTTTCTACCATTTCACCAATTTTGATGGCCTCTGCAAAAGGTTTACCCATGGCCGACATCATATTTTGGAAGTAATCTGCTTCCTGGGCCTGGAGGAAGACAGTGACCATTTCTACTTCATCCATGGGAGGTTTCACCCTCGATGTCTGTTCGCGCCATTTAATAGCATATTCTCTGAAGCTTTCTGAGGGTTTCTTCTTCAAATTTGCAAGATAATTCCGATTTGGTGCGATGTCAATGTTATATTGAAACTGCCTTACAAAGTCTCTACCAAGATCGTCCCAAATGTGCCAACATGAGACGTCTTGGTCCATGTACCATTCTGAGGCAATAGCTACTAAGCTCTCTTCGAAGTAAGCCATCAACAACTCTTCTTTTCCGCCGGCCCTACGTAGCTGATTACAATACTTTTTCAAGTGAGCGATAGGATCGCCGTGCCCATCATACTTTTCAAACTTTGGCGGTTTAAACCCCGAGGACAGGTGCACATTCTGGAACATGCAGAGATCTGTATAGGAAACACTTTTTTGCCCACTCAAGCCTTGCATATTCTTTAAACTCTGCTCAAGGCTCCTCATTCTTTTTGCCACCTCATCTTGTTCAGGAGCTTTGGGAGTTTTATCATGCCTTGGTGTAAGCTCATATGATGGTGGCTGACAGTAAGTATATTGAGGATATTGAGGAGGATCAGCCATAAAGACAGGGTTTTGGAAGGTGAACACCGAAGGGTCGAAAGCATGCTTTGGTAGTGATGGTTGTGTTGTGGCGGAGCATGGTGGAGCAGTGAAGATGTTAGGAGCTACTCCTGATGGGAAAACCAGGGGGCGGACCTTAGAAGGTGTTCCTATGAAGTGGATGGTCATAGTAGGCTGTCCCAACAGAGTATTTGAGTGGCTAATGGGGACGCTGGAAGTACCCCCGAATCTAGGAAATAGTTCAAGAAATCCAGAGATGGCGCTTGGAGGTTCTCTTCCATTGGAACAGGCATCCCACATCTCCATGAGTCGGAGACGTAGTACCCGATTCTCTTCAGCTGTGACAGACTCAGATACTGCGACCCCCGAGATGGGGCTATCTTCAGATATAGGAATTGCGGGCAAAGTCATTTCTGCAGACATTTCCACACTGCCTTTCGATCTGGTAAAGTATTTATGCGATGCCGGAGTACCACAACCAACCACCATTTCTAAAAGCTAAGCTGGAAATTTGACAGCAACAACGGTTAGTTTGAAACAAATAACAGATAGGTAACCGCACATTGGAGTGTAATGCACCTATATAGTTAAATGAGTATCTACATGTTTGCTACGGTTGCATGCGTCATCCTGGCTTTTCTTTTTGTTTTCCTCGATTTTCTTTCTCTTTTTGTTTTTCTCTCATTTTCTTTTCCCTCTGTTTTTCATTTTCTACTTTTCCTTTTCTTTTGCCATGGTTTTTCTCCCATTACCTTATTTTCTTCTTTTGCGTTTCTTTACCTTTCATGTTTTTCCTTTTACTAGTATCTATAAACGTGCGTTGCACGTTAATAATGGCACATAATGGTTTAAATATTTTTTTAGATGAAAGAATAATAAAATTTAATTAATGAGACAAATTTTATATATCTTACTAAAACAATCATCTAAATACCGAAAAATATTAAAACATTAGCATAATACGTGAATTCAAAAAGAAGGGACGTCATCAAAACTTACATAAATGATCAATTTTAGTCATGTTAAGTAGATAATTATGTATTGTATATTAAAGTTATCGAATGTAATGGTATTGTCACGACCCTAGTTCACCAATTGTGAACATGTCATGCCGGCACCTAGTCTTCGCGACCAGGTAAGCCTAACACCTTGTGGAAACAATAACAATTGCGGAAAAATATAATCAAAACTAGTTAACAGGAATAATGTACATAATTGCCATCCTGGGACATACACTTCAACACTTATCATTTTGGAACTATCCCAAAGACCTGGAAACTCACGCGCAATACAGGCTAAGAGAGTCATAAGATACAGCTCTAATATCCGGAAAAGTCTACAACAACTAAATACATGAATGGGGACTGCAAACTACAAGATAGAGTAGAAGGAGACTCCTCGGTCTGCAGACGCGGCAGATATACCTCAAGTCTCCAAATGTAGCACCTGGGTCACTGATGATGCGCTCGATCAGAAGTACCTGGATCTTCACATGAAAAACATGCGCAGGAAGGGCATGAGTACACCACAGCGGTACTCAGTAAGTGCCAAGCCTAACCTCGGTTGGGTAGTGACGAGGATGGTCAGGGCCCTACTGAGGCAAAACATAATAATCAATATGATAATGAGAAAACAATATGCGTATAATCACAGCTGATATCC
>MU666858.1:60422-98794 GCA_026770625.1 Nicotiana glauca
ACTTTTCATAAACGAAGTGTTCTCACATTGCGTAGTGTAAATTTCATTCTTTATATATGAATTTCAGTAGTAACGTATATTGAAAAAATATCGTTTTAAAAAATAAAAAGAATAAAATCTAATTTCTAAAGGTAATCATGTAGGAAAAGGATTCTAACGTCTAGTATTTTATCCTAAAACTAAAAGGATTACAAGGCTAATGTCTATAATTCCGATTATGTCCTTTTATTATGAGTTATTATACTTAATATTAAAAGGTTATTTTTGTAATCCAATATTTTATTCATGCTTTTATAATAATATAGATTTGCTTCCCTCGTATTTCTCTTTTTCTCTTTTTCTTAGGATTACGGTCGAATCTTATGCAGATTGCCTACGTATCATGACCCCGCATGAATCAGACAAAGCGTAGTTCTTGCAAATTAATGCAAAAATAAGGAAATAATAATTTATTTATTTTTTGGGATTTTCCAAGTTTCAAAAGCTAATAGACTATTTGTTTTGTTCTTAAAAAGGAAATTACACAACAAACTCAAAAACAAAATACAGACTCGATAACTAGGAATACATCAAAGCTTCAAATCCTGGGGCCCGAGGGGCATCATTCGGCATCGCCACAGGCCTGCGTGCAAGACCCCTTTGCCACTGCTCCAAATTATTCATGACCTGTCGAACAAATATCATCACTGAAGCAAACAAAGTAGTACGACCCGTCCGTTCACCGGCCTAACACTTCATAACAATATAGTTTGCAATGCTTCGGATTCTTTCCTCATTTGGCCCTTTTCTTGGAGTAGTCGACTTATCTGTTGGGTATGAGCCTCTATCACCTGAGAATCCTGGAAGTGATGGGTCTTGTAGCAATTTTATTTCCTTTTCCATCTCGGCGATTAACCCATAGCACTGTTCCCTCTCCTCCTGAAATTCTTTGTCGCGCCGGGCTGCCTTTTCTTCTAGGGTATTCATTTTTCTCTTCATATTAGCAATGGTCCCCTCATAGTTTCTTTTGGTTGTTGTACAAATTGAGCTCTTTCCTCAGTCTTCTTTGCCCACTGTGCTCGAAGTCTTGCCATGTTCCCTTCAGATTTCTCCAATTCCTCCTGGCAATCCGAGATTTGCTTCTTCAGCCCATTTATTAATCTCTCGTCGGAACGACTTCTTTCTTGATTTTTGGCATTTATTTTCATTTGTTGAATTTGAGCCTTGAGAGCTTCATTCTCCTAGGCTAGTTTCTTTTTATCACCTTCATCAGCTGCGGCTTGTACACTTTTGTCAAATTGAAGATCTCGGACCTGTTGCTCCAACTTTCCTATTCTTGCTCGGTATTCCCTTTCCTTGGCTAGCCAACCCCACTGCACCTGGGCCCCGTTGGTGAATTGTTGCACATGTGGCCGTTTGGCTGGTCTTTCAGGAATTTGAAACCTTTTGCCAAACCAAGTCAAGTATTTGGGATCTACCTCGCCTCTTGCCCGATACTGTACTATAGTCTTAGTCTCAAGGTACCTGCACTCATTCCATATTTGTCGGACCTTTCCTTCCGGGAATGCAGCCTTTGGGCCTAACTCAATGATTTGTCCACCTAAGTCTTCATCATTGTGAACAGTTTGGAATTTTCCTAGCTGCCTCAAGACTCGGTAAGGAGCGTAAGGTTGGATGGTTTGGATACCCATCAAAAGAATGTAACGTACTTCCGACGTTGTGTACACAGCCTCGGTAGTGGGAAGCCACCCAAAAGCCCATTCAACCTTATCCGCAGTCAATGATCTCAAGCAGGATGACCAAGCCTCAGTGCCCTCGGGGAACTCAATACCTATTACCTGTGTCCCGAATTCCGCAATACAACTCAGCCCGATTAGACCGTAGTTCATATACCCCAGGCGATGACAAAGGTGCTCCTGTACCCACAGCTGTAGTAGCAGATTGCAACCCTGAAAGAATTTCACACTTTCTCGACACTTGGTTAGAGCTCGATTCATTTCCGCCACAATCAAGGGAACCACTGTTCTAGTAGGCTTTTATATGGCAACATCCAACATTCCTACAAGGCCGAGGTCTGTGTGACTGTCGTTTCTTGGGCAGACCACAACTCCCAGAAAAGCTACCATGAAGGCTAATCCCCATCGGGCTTCCCATTTATCTTTATTCCCAGCATGTGTCAAACTGGTGTTGGGATCTTCAAAACCATTCGGGTTGCCATATCTGTGATATAAGAAATGCAGTGTGCAACACCCCTCTGCTAGAAGTGGATCTTGAATGTCCCGACTGATGCTCAGCAAGTCCAAAAATCTATGAAGGGTTACCGGCCTTGGTGCCAATGGGTATCTACTCCGGAGGTTCCCGTTGAGACTCGCATATCCCGTAATATCCTCTAGTGTGGGTGTAAGTTAAAAGTCCGAGAACCGGAATACATTACGGGTTGGGTCCCAGAATGATATCAGTGCCTCAATAATATCCTTTCTTGGTTTGATGTTAAACAGATCAACGAGACCACCCAAAATCTTGACCACGGTTTCTCTGCTTCCTTTTCCCAAATCATGCCACCATATATGAAGTTTCAAGGGGATCTCACTCAGGATTGAGAAGGTTTCGATGTTACTTGGATTCAACCTGCACATTTATTTAAAGGAGAATTTAATGATTTATTTTGTCATAACAAAGAAAAAATGGCTATTTCTGCAAAAAATTCTTTATTTAAAAAACAAGTTTTTGGTTTTGCAAATACGGCCTTTCAGCACTTCTGGGAGGAAGATTTTAAGGTTGTGTCCGCGAACCATTTAAAAATGACTCAAGCTGACTGTTCTTGCAAAAATAGCCTTCCGGCGCTCTTTTCGGGACATTCAGCTCATTTTAGACAAGAATGACATCACCCGACTTATTTATGGCGAAAATTAAAATTTTGACATTTTTGGGCTATTTTTGCAAAAGGGAGGTTGGACCCGATGAGGGTTGCCTACATATCCCACATCCGGTGAGAATCAAACCAGCGTAATTCGGGCAGATTTGCCAAAAATCAAATATATTTGAACAACAATTTTTCTTTTTTTCTGTTTTTTTTTTCAAATATTTTCCTTTTTATTTTTTTTTAAATCCAGCAGCATTTCGGTACTATTTGGGCATTGGTTTTTCAAAACAAATGGTTACCCTCACTTATTCCTAACATTGCTATTTTATCAATTTCACTCATTTAGACAAGCTAGTCAACATGCAAAGCCGAGCAAATAAATGCGCAAGTAGCATATAAGATGCATCAGGATGGTCATTTCATCTCAGGTCACCTGTCCTAAACGGACCCAAACCCTGTGTTGAGTCCCCTAAGTCAAATGCACATGATGCAAACAAACGTCCTACTAGGGATCCAGCATGAGTTTTTGTTCTTCTAGGTTTAAACCCTAGGTTTATTGGTCTAGACCTGGCTTACCCGAGCGGATAACTCGGGTCGAGGGGGAGCCAGCGTACCGGGGATACAGAAGCTCCGCCGACTTAGCAACTTATCCAAACCTCGATCTAAATTGGGAAATACTCTAAACAGAAGTGAAGCTACACAAAGTGCACCGTTCTCCATGATGTAGAAGACTCAGAGAGAGGAAGGGATTCGCGACAGATTATATATACAATTCAACAAATATCAAAGCGGTAAAACACTTAGCACATTTAGCACGGAACATGTAGAAAAAATCAGATAAAGTCAAATACAATAATTATACTAAGCTCGAATTCTTGAACCTTAATCGAAATTCTGCGTTCGTTTCACCAGCAGAGTCGCCAGAGCTGTAACACCTCCTTTTTTACACACCTACCCCAAAGGATAATGTATAATGGAGTTTTTCCAATTTAAGTGACATTATTCGAAATGAGATTATTTATTTATTCAGAGTCGCCACTTGGGATAGGATTGGCTTTCGTTGTCCCAAGTCACCGGTTTAACTTAAATCCCAAATCGAGGAAAACTTCGACTTCTAGTTGGAGTCTGCAAACTAGAAATTTTGAATAAGGAATTATGTTGACCCGAGGGAAGGATTTAGGCACCTCCGGATCCCGTGGTTCTAGCACGGTCGCTTAAATTATCATAAATGGCTAAAATCTGATTTTTTATACATGTCATCCTATAGTGGAATTTTAGAATTATTTACCGCTTTTAGTTAAATATTTTAAGAAAGTGAACGTCGTTTAAAAACGTATTTTTGGATCACGTCACATAAAATTCACCCGGATCCTCGACACATTCTTATTCAACATTTTGGGATTTAAATTTGGGTTGCATGAAATGCACGCCCGCATTTAGGACGGTAAAATTATTTTAAAAAAAGCGCGCCTAAAGCGACTAACGTGCTATTATTTTTGCGGGAGGCCGTGAAAATTTGATAGACGGTACGTCCCGAATTCTAAGTATTTTATTATAAGAATTTAAAGAGGGCCCTGCAATTTATGCATTTTGTTTGGCGCGACTCCTCGTTTTATTATTTAAAGGCCAACCTAAGGCAAACTACGATTTTCTACCAAGTGTTGTCTCTAAAAGTACCTTAATAAATTAGCGTTGTTAATTGGGTAGTTATTAGAAAGTATTCGAAGAATTTGGGCCTCAAGCTCAGGCCCACACTTGAACAAGAGGATAGCCTCTTAATTCAAATATGCTGCCCAACTTGGAACGCCCAAACCCTACGTTATGAATTTAAACCTCCGGACCCAATACAAGCTTAGGTCCTTGACGTAGGATTTTTTAATTTGGCCCAGCAGCATAAGGTAAAATCCTTTGTGACTGCTACCTGCCTTTGGGCCTCGAGCCAAGCCCAATTGGGAAGAACAAGTAGGCCTAGGATGAGGCCTGGCATTAGTATGTTGTGGCTCAACACAAGTGGTGTGGGCTATCAGTCTTGGGCTTATGAATAAGCCCAAACAAAATTATTGAAACAGCCTCAAACAATTTAGACCCATCGATTGGGATAACAAACAGAAAGAAACATTCAAATTCAGCACAATTATCAATTTAATTCTAAATTTGCTCTTTAGATCTAAACTAGTGGAATCTTTTAAAAGACGAAACTGAATTGCTTAACATCAGATTCAAGGATCCTATTTTATTGAAACATAATTTTTTTTTCTTTGAATGGACATGCTGAAAACTAATAAAAGGTTTATCTATATGAGTTATGATTGTGCATGCTCACAATATATCTATTAAGTAATTTAAAAAAAAAAACAGGAAAGCTCGAACAGTCCAGAGCAATCTACAATAGTCCAGATTATACAGTCATCGGGAGTTATACATATGCTAGCATATGTACTAACATATTCTAAAATTAAGATCAGTTACATAGTCCAATTTTACAATCTGGTTGAACAGTCATGTTATATGCAATTAATATCAAATGCTATTACCATACAATCCAACATGTGAACTAATGAAATCAACATGAGGAATTGGTCATTTATTCAGCAATTCGAATACAACTGTGGATTTTGTCCTTCACATATTCGAAGTCAAAGAATACATGGGATTGCAATGAAACAAATGAGAAGAAGGAGGTCATCAGCAGCAGTGTAAATAACAGTGCAAAAATGTCAGCAGGAGGCAGCAAAATCAGATCCAAAACCCAAGATCGGTATCAAATGAGACCCATCAATTCACACAACCAGCAATCAAACCAAAATTTGACTCGAATAACCCAAATTCAACTCGAAATTAACCCAGAAACTTTGAACACCTCATGTCACGACCCCAGCTCACCCTCCATGAACATATCGTGATGGCACCTAGTCTCTATGACTAGGTAAGCCTAACAATGCATAAGATAAACCAAAATTTGCGGAAGAAAATAAATAAAACTGAACTGGTAAAATAAACAGGGTTTAAGGTGCCGTTCGGTACATACCACAACAATTCTCAAAGCTAACAAAACTTCCCAAAACCCGGAAACTCACAAATCACAAGCTAAGGGATACATAAGAGGCTCTGACTCAAGAATATCTATACAAAGGAGAAAAATACTGGAAGAACTATACTTATTACAGAAAAGCTGGAAAGGGCTCCTAGGTCTGCGGACGTAGCAGATATACCTTGAAGTCTCTACCAATACGCCTCTTTCCAAGGCTGACAGAACTGAACGGGAGTACCTGTATCTCCACAACAAAAATGTATAGAAGATTAGTATGAGCACACCACGGCGGTGCCCAATAAGTACCAAGACTAACCTCGATGGGGTAGTGACGAGGAACAGTCAAGGCACCTACCGGTCGATAAACAGTATGATCATAGGAATAATGGTAATGACATATGAATATGTAAAGAATGCGCGAACGACCAAAATGCTACAATTCACAATAAGGGGCAAATACAACAATTAACAACAAGAATATAATAATAGATGATACAAAACAACGGTAGAATCACACCCAAATCCTAAGGCCATACACAGCAAGAAAAGAAACAAGTCAATAACTTATATCGTACAATGATGTTCACAGAAGGTCTTATCCCACTCTTTCCACAATTTCACCAATCTCGGACTAACCACAACTCGCGAAAACCCAGCATCTGAAATCTAACAATTGGCATCCTGTGCCCCATAAATCTCATGGTCATACCGACAACTAACTGGCTAAAGAGGGCCACTCTCCCAAATATAATGGATAAGCAAGGCATACCTCCACCCTTAGAAAAAAAAAATCAGGAGGAATTCACCTCTAATAGGCGTGCTCAGCTACGTGTATGCTTGTGCAAATATTTCTAACAAAATTCTACCAACCAGCAAATATGAAAAGGAGGACGGACCGCACGTACCATGTTCCCTCACAACTCCCAAGAGGTAACGTTCATACAGGTAAACAATCCACAATCACAATAGAAACAAATAGGAATGCCTCAACAGGCCGTCACAACTCTATACAATCAATCCCTGACATAGCCCACCTTATTTCGCCACGTGTGCAATAAATAATATAATAGGCACCGCCTTATTTGGCAACACATGCATAACAATGTCCCACCTTATTCCGCCACATGCGCAACCCACATATAAGCATATAACATATCCCGCCTTATTACGCCGCATGTGCAAAACATCAATAACAACAATAGCACGGCAAAGACCTCGTGCAACCTTTCAACAACAACCGTACGGCAGAAACCTCGTGCATCACAATATCAACAACTGCACGACAGAAACCTCGTGCATCACAATATCAACAATTTAACAGTGTGGAAATCTAAGAAGAATGATAAATGCAGCAGTGTAATAAGGCAAATCAACGAAACAATAATAACTACCAGGATAAAACAGAAACACAGGGTAAACACCACTCAATCTCAAATACTAATGAGGGTCTCCCAGGATACCGTCCTGTAGCCCTCTCCGCAATTGTCCGATGGATCTCCTTGGATACCGTCCCGTAGTCCCGAAATAAAAGTGCAGGGGAATCTCCCGGGATACCATCCCGTAGTCCCAAAATAAAAGTACATGGGATCTCCCGGGATACCGTCCCGTAGTCCCAAAATAAAAGTGCAATCACAGCCACAAACAATCAAGGGATAAATACAAAAAACGGAGTAGCAGATAGAACTAGCCTAGCATGCTTCATGTAGTACGATTAAACAACTTAGCAATTAGGCAATTACCTCAGGTAGACATGCTTTCCTAGTCTAACACAAGTAATGGGCTTCAAGTAATATAAGGAAAATAAGAAGGAAAGTTAAATGTTAACAACTTAAGTAAAACAGGATTTTCATCAATCGGCCCAAGTACAACTTCATATTCGGTGATTACAAGGATCTAAAAGCCTAAATGATCAATTTAACACAAATAAATCCGAACACGCACTCGTCACCTCGCGTGCAAGGAATAAAATCAACATAGAAGACTCAAATCCTAAGGGGAAGTCCCCCACACAAGGTTAAGCAAGATACTTACCTCGAACCGGCTAACATCAACTAGCAAACACGTTCTTGCCACGAGTTCTCGACTCCAAATGGCCCAAATCTAGTCAATTAAATCACACATTGTAAATAATATTGCAAACAACTGATTCCATTATAAAATTTAGAGATAGGGCGCGAAAATAGGTAAAATGACCAAAATGCCCCTCCAACCAACGTCTCGGAATCAAATATTTTTTTCACATTTTCAGAACCCTCGTACTCTCACGAGTCCAACCATATAAAAATCTCCCAAATCGGAGGTCTAATGCCCATTCAAATCACAATAACTAAGTCTAACAAGTTTCATCCAATTTTCCACAATTTTTACCTTGAATTCGAATTTTAATGGTGGATTTAACTGGATATTGATAGAAAACAACTAAATGAGGTTAAAGAAACATTACCCACTAATCTTCTCTTCAAAATCCACCCCAAATCGCCTTCTCCCGAGCTACCAATTGATTTTCCAACTTTTGAAACAAACCCTCGGATTATTCTATTTCATACTAGTGATTTCCGCTTTTGCGGTACAGGGACCGCTTCTGCGGTCCCGCTTTTGCGGAAAACCAACCGCTTCTGCGGTTTCTCTCAATTAGCCGATCAACCGCTTCTGTGGTCCACCAATCGCAGAAGCGAGTTCGCTTCTGCGGAACTTACACCTCTTCTGCGGTTCCCAAGCTAACGCCCACATTTTCGCTCCTGCGATTACCAAGCCGCAGAAGCGGAAATACCAGAAGGCCTACTGCAATTTTGTTCTAACTTTAAAATTTACACGTTGAGCATCCGAAACAAACCCGACGCCCCAGGGACCTCAACCAATCACACACACAAGTCATATAACCTAACACGGACTCGCTCGAAGTCCCAAATCACATAACACAACATCGAAACGACGAATCAAAACCAAAAATCAAGCTTATGAACTTCCAAGTCTTCAAATAACGAATCTCATACCGAAACCTATCAATTCAACTCGGAAATGATGCCAAATTTTGCAAACAAGTCCCAAATGACATAACGGAGCCGTTCCAACTCTCGGAATCGCATTCCGACCCCGATATCCCAAAAGTCAACTATGGATCAAACTGCTTCATTTTCCAACTTCAACTTCGCTGAAATGCCTCAACTTACTCTACGGACCTCCAAATCTGAATCTGGGCACGCACCTATGTCCAAAATCACCATACAAAGCAGTTGAGATCATCCACAGACCATTCCGGGGTCATTTACCCAAAAGTCCAATTCCGGTCAACTTTTAACCGTTGTAACTTCCAAAACAAGGTTTCTTCTCTACATTTGACTCTAAACCATCTAAAAGCTGAATTCCACCATGCACTCAAGTCGATACTCATATTCCGAAGTTGTTCCAGACCTTATGCCACCAAACAGGGCTTGATTTCTCAAAACGACCGGTCGGGTCATTACATCCTCCCCTCTTAAAACCAATGTTCGTCCTCGAACGTGCTAAGATTCGCCTCGAAGTCCTCAAGTCACTGAGTGCGCACTTCCAACATACACTGGTGGGTGATCCCACGTCACCCCAATCCACTTAAGCCTGATGACACCATCTCAACTGAAATTTAACCTTCCTAGCAATACCAGTAAGCCTTCAAATCAGAATTCTCACCTTCCATCCATTTCCAAAAGACCCGATCCTAAATCCATGTCCGATATCAGTCTCAACCAACTATTTCAATACAATCCAACACACATAGGGAACAACCACACAACATGACACCTCACACATAGGCCCACAATTACATTTCTGGTAGCAATACTTGCCTGAGATCAAATCCGTACCGGTCATAAGCCTCATATTCTACAGGAACTCTTTTCAAACCTCCACAACACTGGAGGTGATATAAAACCCACGAAAACCGCATAATAGACACCCGAATAACCAAACCTCAGCCAATACCAACGGGTACATATCCCACAAGCTAAACTCAAGAAGCATAGAACAGAAATGACTGAGTATAAGAAAGGAAACACATAGGGGAACTAACAAACAAATCAAACTAGCACAATTTCTTCTAAAACACAAATCGACAAAAACATCTAACAAGAAAGAATGAAAGCATATAAAAGACTCACAATGATCTATACTGATATAACCTCTCACCGCAGTACACAGCCCGGTCTCAACATATCAATCACCTGAAATCACGAGGGTCCCGCCCTCAACACTAAATCACAAGTAGGGCTCACATCAACCCATCTAGAGACTCTCACTAGATCAATTCCGTCTACAATTTACAACACAGACCAGCTCCCACACCGGTGGAGCATAGAAATCACAGCTCGTAACCAAGAATGCTCAGAAGTCACATCAAGCCTACCAAAACAGACAACAGGAAAATACTACTAGCCTCGTAACTCTCGACAACGGCTAAAAATCAGACGATAGACACGGCTATCACTCATAAAACCTCCCAACAGGGTAATCACATAGACGGAGTGCAAATCATGAAGCGCTCCCATAAATGGAGCAACAAATAAAGAAATCCGCCCTGATAAGTAGAACTGTGATGGGCTACAGATAGTTCCCCTCAACAATAAACCAAATCCGTACCTGAATGTCATTCAACTGGCGCACCGGCCTCAAGCCTACCATATGGAACACATCAACGAGCCGGGCCTCCCCCTCTTGGGCGCCCTCTACCTGCCTGAATACCTCGCTGGGACACACCGGTCCGAAGTCTGGGACAATCTCTCACCATGTGGCTAGTATCTCCACACTCAAAACACCCTCTCTGCTGACGAGGCGGTGGGAACTGTGCGGTACGGGTACTCCGAGACCCATGATCACCTGAGTTACCATGCTGAGTCTGAAATGCGAACTGAACTGGCTGGCCCGCGAAACCTCTACCATGACGCACCCTGCCTCCAAAATAAGGACCTGTATATCTCCTCGGTCTACGAGGACTCCTTGCCTCCTCAAACTTTCCCTCCTGATCTCGTCTGTTCTCTCTCTCCTGAACATGCCTGCCCTCTCTCTCTCTAGCATGCATACCCTCTATCCTCCTAGCAATGTTCACCACCTGCTGATATGGAATATCCATCTCCAACTCACGGGCCATGCTGGACCTGACTCTAGGAATAAGCCCCTCAATGAACAGGCGAACCTTCTCGCGAACAGTAGAAACCAACGCTAAGGCATGTCTAGCCAAACTAGTGTAAAAGACAGCATACTCCGAGACGGTCATAGCACCTTGGTGCAAATGCTCAAACTCTGCGTGCCATGCATTCCTGAGGCTCTCAGGAACAAACACTCTCAGGAACATATCTGAAAACTGAGTCCAAGTTAATGAAGCTGCCTCGTCTGGACTGTCTAACTCATAGGTGCCACCAATCATAGGCGGCTCCTTGAAGCTAAAAAGTAGTGAAGGAAACCCCACTCGATCCAGATATACCCATAGTACGGAGAATACGGTAACACTCATCAAGAAACCCGAAGGCATCGTCTGATGCTAATCCACTGAATACCGGAGGATCATACTTCTTGAACCTCTCTAGTCTCATCTGCTCCTGCTTGGAAGCCGCTGCCATGCCCTCGGGCTGAACAGGTGGCGCAGGTGGCGCAGGAATAATCTCCGGAACCTGCTCAACATGCGCTCGCTGCTTAGGAGTGCGGGCGTCGGGAGTCTGTGCTCCTCCCCCGGCCTGGGATGTGGCTGCAGAAAGCGAAGCAATCCTGCCTGAGCCAAAGTGGTGTACATACTCATGAGCTGTGCCAAAGTCTCCTGAATAGCTGGGGTAGTAGTAGTAGTGAGCGTGTTAGGTGCCTGCACTCCGGCTGGATCTGCTGGTTGTACCTCGGCGGCAGCTCGCGCAGGCGTTCTCGCTGCACCTCGTGTGCGTCCTCGAACTTGACCCCAGCCCCGACCCCTGATGATTGCAGCAGGGAGCGTGGGTGCCTGATCACCTCGAGTAGTACGTGTCCTCCCCATCTGTGAGAGAGTAGAAGATAGAGGTTCAGGATTGTGGATGTCAAAAATCTCGCACGACAGGGAAATCAAGTGAAGTTGAATTTTCCTAACGGTTACATAGCCTCTCGCAAATAAGTACAGACATCTCCGTACCGATCCACGAGACTCTAATAAACCGGCTTGTGATCTGTGACTCATATGAACCTAGAGCTCTGATACCATCTTGTCACGACCCCAGTTCACCCTCCATGAACATGTCGTGATGGCACCTAGTCCCTATGACTAGGTAAGCCTATCAATGCGGAAGATAAACTAAAATTTGTGGAAGAAAATAAATAAAACTGAACTGGTAAAATAAACAGGGTTTAAGGTACCGTTCGGCACATACCACAACAATTCTCAAAGCTAACAAAACTTCCCAAAACCCGGAAACTCACAAATCACAAGCTAAGGAATACATAAGAGGCTCTGACTCAAGAATATCTATACAAAGGAGAAAATACTGGAAGAACTATACTTATTACAGAAAAGCTGGAAAGGGACTCCTCGGTCTGCGGACGTAGCAGATTTACCTTGAAGTCTCTACCAATACGCCTCCTTCCAAGGCTGACAGAACTGAACGGGAGTACCTGTATCTGCACAACAAAAATGTGTAGAAGATTAGTATGAGCACACCACGGCGGTGCCCAGTAAGTACCAAGACTAACCTCGATGGGGTAGTGACGAGGAACAGTCAAGGCACCTACCGGTCGATAAACAGTATGATCATAGGAATAATGGTAATGACATATGAATATGTAAAGAATCCGTGAACGACCAAAATTCTACAACTCACAATAAGGGGCAAATACAACAATTAACAACAAGAATATAATAATCGATGATACAAAACGACGGTAGAATCACACCCAAATCCTAAGGCCATACACAGCAAGAAAAGAAACAAGTCAATAGCTTATATCGTACAATGATGTTCACAGAAGGTCTTATCCCACTCTTTCCACAATTTCACCAATCTCGGACAAACCACAACTCGCGAAACCCAGCATCTGAAATCTAACAATTGGCATCCTTTGCCCCATCAATCTCATGGTCATACCGACAACTAACTGGCTAACTAGGGCCACTCTCCCAAATATAATGGATAAGCGAGGCGTACCTCCACCATTAGAAAAACAAAATCAGGAGGAATTCACCTCTAATAGGAGTGCTCAGCTACGTGTATGCTTGTGCAAATGTTTCTAACAAAATTCTACCAACCAGCAAACATGAAAAGGAGGACGGACCACACGTTCCATGTTCCCTCACAACTCCCAAGCGGTAACGTTCATACAGGTAAACAATCCACAATCAAAATAGAAACAAATAGGAACGCCTCAACAGGCCGTCACAACTCTATACAATCAATCCCTGACATAGCCCACCTTATTTCGCCACGTGTGCAATAAATAATATAATAGGCACCGCCTTATTTCGCCACACATGCATAACAATGTCCCACCTTATTCCGCCACTTGCGCAACCCACATATAAGCATATAACATATCCCGCCCTATTACGCCGCATGTGCAAAACATCAATAACAACAATAGCACGACAAAGACCTTGTGCAACCTTTCAACAACAATCGCACGACAGAAACCTCGTGCATTACAATATCAACAATTTAATAGGGTGGAAATCTGACAAGAATGATAAATGCAGCAGTGTAATAAGGCAAATCAACGAAACAATAATAACTCCCAAGATAAAACAGAAACACAGGGTAAACACCACTCAATCTCAAATACTAATGAGGGTCTCCCAGGATACCGTCCTGTAGCCCTCCCCTCAACTGTCCAATGGATCTCCCGGGATACCGTCCCGTAGTCCCAAAATAAAAGTGCAGGGGGATCTCCCGGGATAGCGTACCGTAGTCCTAAAATAAAAGTGCAATAAAAGACACAAACAAACCAAGGGATAAATATGAAAAACGGAGTAGCAGATAGAACTGGCCTTGCATGCCTCACGTAGTACGATTAAACAACTTAGCAATTAGGTAATTATATCAGGTAGACATGCTTTCCTAGTCTAACATAAGTAATGGGCTTCAAGTAATATAAGGCAAATAAGAAGAAAAGTTAAATGTTAAAAACATAAGTAAAATATGATTTTCATCAATCAGCCCAAGTACAACTTCATATTCGGTGATTACAAAGATCTAAAAGCCTAAAGGATCAATTTACCACAAATAAATCCGAACACACACTCGTCACCTCGCGTGCAAGGAATACAATCAACATAGATGACTCAAATCCTAAGGAGAAGTCCCCCACACAGGGTTAGGCAAGATACTTACCTCGAGCCGGCTAACATCAACTAGCAAATACGTTCTTGCCACGAGTTCTCGACTCCAAATGGCCCAAATCTAGTCAATTAAATCACACGTTGTAAATAATATTGCAAACAACTGATTCCACTATAAAATTTAGAGCTAGGGCGCGAAAATAGGTAAAATAACCAAAATGGCCCTCCAACCAACGTCTCAGAATTAAATAATTTTTCACATTTTTAGAACCCTCGTACTCTCACGAGTCCAACCATATAAAAATCTCCTAAATCGGAGGTCAAATACCCATTCAAATCATAATAACTAAGTCTAAAAAGTTTCATCTAATTTTCCAATATTTTGTCCTTGAATTCGAATTTTAGTGGTGGATTTAACTAGATATTGATAGGAACAACTAAATAAGGTTAAAGAAATATTACCCACTAATCTTCTCTTCAAAATCCATCAAAAATCGCCTTCTCCCGAGCTCCCAATTGATGTTCCAACTTTTGAAACAAACCCTCGAATTATTCTATTTCATACCAGTGATTTCTGCTTTTGCGGTACAGGGACCGCTTCTGTGGTCCCGCTTTTGCGAAAAACCAACCGCTTCGCGGTTTCTCTCAATTAGCCGATCAACCGCTTCTGCGGTCCACCAATCGCAGAAGCGAGTTCGCTTCTGCGGAACTTACACCGCTTCTGCGGTTCCCAAGCCAACGCCCACCTTTTCGCTCCTGCGGTTACCAAGCCGCTTCTGCGGCTCCGCTTCTGCGGTTCCCAAGCCGCAGAAGCGGAAATACCAGAAGGCATGCTGCAATTTTCTTCTAACATAAAAATTTATCCGTTGAGCATTCGAAACACACCCGAGGCCCCCGGGACCTCAACCAATCACACACACAAGTCATATAACCTAACACGGACTTGCTCGAAGTCCCAAATCACATAACACAACATCGAAACGACGAATCAAAACCAAAAATCAAGCTTATGCACATCCAATTCTTCAAATAACGAATCTCATACCGAAACCTATCAATTCAACTCGGAATGACGCCAAATTTTGCAGACATGTCCAAAATGACATAACGGAACCGGTCCAACTCTCGGAATCTCTTTCCAACCCCGATATCCCAAAAGCCAACTGTAGGTCAAACTTCTTCATTTTCCACCTTCAACTTTCGCCGAAATCCCTCAACTTACTCTACGGACCTCCAAATCTGAATCCGGGCGCGCACCTAAGTCCAAAATCACCATACGAAGCTGTTGAGATCATCCACGGCCCATTCCGCGGTCATCTACCCAAAAGTCCAATTCCGGTCAACTTTTCACCGTTCTAACTTCCAAAACATGGTTTCTCCTCTACATTTGACTCTAAACCATTTGAAAGCCGAATTCCACCATGCACGCAAGTCGATACTCATATTCCGAAGTTGTTCCAGACCTTGTGCCTCGAAACGGGGCTTGATTTCTCAAAATAATCGGTCGGGTCGTTACACCTCAATCACTAAAACAGGAAGTACTGAATCCATTTTTCAATAGAACAATACTTTTAGTTTTGTGCTGTGTTTTTTTTTTAGGTTTTTTCTCAAGGTTTAAGATCTACAAGGAATTTTCTAATTCTAAATTTCAGATTTGGTTTTTGGAGTTTGAAATTCAAATTTCAGATTGTTCAAAATTTGTAGAACACTTTTGGGGGGAATTTAGATGCTGAAGCTCTTTTGGGAATTTTTGATGTTCAAACTTGGAAAATAAGGCAAATGCACTGCCTTTTATAGGCAGAAAATCAAGGGAAAACTTCTAGATTCCATTACCCATTTTCTCCCTCTTTTTATTTTCAGTTTTTATACATTAGTCCCAAAACTTTTGGCTTGTTGCCCAAGTTACTGCATTAAATTCCTGAAATTTTAATTAGAACCTCATCTAGAACAATCTAGGGGGTTTTAGTTTCAACTAGAGCATTGTTCTCTATTTAGGAATACCTATACTACCCTCTATTTAGTCTGAATTTTACTAAACTAGTACTAAGCTAAACCCCAAACCTTTTTACTAACCATGGTTAACTAAAGTCTAAATTATTCAGCTATAACCAAAACAAGTTCAAAAACTCTAGAATTGAATTACCAAATACTTAAACAAAACGGAAAACTACCTCTACGAAACCATTAATTAAACACGATTAACAATCAAACACCGGCCTAAACTAAACGATTAAAAACAAACGAACTTGTGAGCATGTGATTTTTGCCTCACTTAATTACTCCTATAAGATCCATTAAAATTAGAATTTTTCTTTTCTTTTCTTTTAGTATTTCAATTTTTAGGAATTAATGGTGGATTTTTTGTGTTTTGCTTTTTTGTGCATTTTTAATAGTCATAGAAAAGAAAGAAAATTTATAAAATTACATATTGGTATTTAGGATCTAATTCTAGATTTTTAGGTTAATTTACGACATGGAAAATAAGAGAAAAATAACTAAAATAGTCCTTTTATTTTGTTCCCTTTAATTGCACCTTTTGTTTAATTTTCCTCTTAAGATTAGAACTTAATCGATTTTTAGGAATTAATTAGCACAAAAAGAGTTTAATTAGTTATTTTTTTGGGCCAAATCTTCCAGTCCAAAGAGGCTTTTAATAATCGGACCAAACAGACCTTCAGCCCCAGGCCCAAACCCCGTCTAAACCCGGTCCAGTCCCCCACTGCTAAAAACGATGTCGTTTTAACTAATCAATCATGTCCGTCTATTTCCCATGATCAAACGGTCCAGGTTCAATCTTCTCTTTAGATAAAACTGTCTGAAAACATTCACTAACCCTAGAGACCATTACCCTCCATCCTCGTACAACCCCAGCCCCTGTAACATCACCGTGTCTCCGCCGTCTTCCGCCGTACGCCGCCGACCTGAAATCGCCGCCGGCGGCGGCAAAGCTCCAAACGCCACCAAAAATACACTATAGATTCACCATGAACTCCTCTTTCCAACCCCCAAAATGATTTCCTTCGAATCATAGCCAAATATTTCGAATCTTGAATCGAAACTTTCCGGCCAAAACACAAAGTTATCCAAATTGCACCAAATTCACATCCTACCCTCCCCTGACTTCCCTCATCCCTATTTCCCAACCATATTTCCTTGAATCCTCCTACATCTTCTCGAATTTCAGATCTTAGGATGACAAAACCCTAAAATTCTAAGTTGCTCGAGTTTTCTCCAATTTCCGCAGCCCAGATTCTGAGTCGAGCCCCGAGATAATGTGTTCATTTGTTCTTGTGAAGAACATATGTTCACATCACTTCGATGCTCGAGTTGGAGTTCAGTTGATTCAACCTGCATAAGTAAGTTTTTCTGTTTTTCTTCTTCTATTACTTGAATCTTATAATTAGTTTAAACTTTGTTTAATCAATTCATGCATGTTTTTGTAGGTTTTAGTTAATTTAGACACGATTTAGGCCTGTTCATATCCATATTAGGTCAGTTTTTAATTGATTGATAGCTGTCATGGTCGATCCTGCTTTGTTGATTGATAGTTTAGTCTTCTGATTTTGGTTTAGTTCAAGGTTAACCCTGTTTCATTGATTTTGATTAGTTAATTCAAGTGTTAGTTCTTGTTTTTCGATGATTCACTTTTATTGTTTAGTGTAATTAGTTTATTGTTAGTTGATAACTGGCAGTAGTGTGATTTAGGATCAATTTTAAGTCTCAATTAGCATTAATTGATTCAATCTTAGAATTTTTGGAGTCATTTTGGTTATAGCTGAATAGTTTAGATCATTTTAGTTAACCATGGTCAGTAAAAAAAGGTTAGGGTCAGCTAGTATAGGATCTGCAACTTCCAAACAAATGCAGGGGTATTGTGGTACTTAGAATTGCACAAGAATGTTGTAGTTAACACTACAATTTCCTAGAATCTTCTAGAATAGGACTTTAGTGTAGATTTCAGTAAACTTAGGGCAGTAACTTGAGAAACAAGTCAAAAATTAAAGGTCTAATGAAATAAAATATGAAAATAAAAGAGGGAAAAAGTGTGAGTGCCTTCTAGAAGCTTCCCACCCCTCTTTTGCCTATAAAAAGGCAGCCTATCTGCCTTATTTCAGAAGTTTAGATAACCTGAAAATTCCCCCCAAAATTCTAGCCTCTAAAATTCCTTTCCAAAAATACTTTATGCAAGCTTAGCATTGAATTTTTGAATTTCCAATTCAAATACTACTTGATCTTAGATCTAAATTTCCAGAAAAAACAAAAAAAAATAACAAAACTCCAAAAATTTGAAAAAGACATTACTGTTTCATCGAAGTTTCTTCACAACAATTTCGAGTTTCAGTTTAAAAGTTGAATTCCTAGCTCATCTAAGGTCAAAAATGGTTTCAGCACTTCTGTTTCAGTGATTAAGGTTTTCCTAAGGTTTCTGGGGTTTAATTTCGAGTTAAATTTGAGTTTTCAAGTGAATTTGCTAGTTGTTGAGCTGCTGGGTTTCATTTGATACTAATCCTTGGATTAGAGATTAGTTTTGAGTTGTTGCTGCTGGTTTATGTCTGCTGATCTGCTATTTGATACTAATTCTCCTTCTTCTTTAATTTTGCCATAATTTCAGATATTAACTCCTATCCTATTGTATTGGTGCTGATTCGAAGTGCATATGCAATAAAACTGCTCCTTCATTTTCTCCTGAAGGTTGTGCGTGTTTGGATTGTGATGATAGACTTACTCGTTATTGTAGGTTGAAATTCTGATGTTATGTACATAAATTTGAATTGTGTGATTGGGACTGTGGAGACTATTAATTTGAAGTATTCATTCAGTAGTATTGTAAGTTAGTTTAGTATCATGTTCACTTAGATTTCGTTTTGTTACTGAGATTGGAGTTGTTTTGGACGACTTCAGCCTGTTATAGGTTGTTTTGAATTTCAGAAGGTAGCTAGTGATAATATGTTCGATTTGTTTGAGAACGATTGTTTAAGTTCCATTTGTTCAATAAGTTCAGTAGGTTCATTAGTAAATTGTTCAATAGAGTGTTATTTCAGTTCTATTAACGCCTAGTTCATCTTCTTACTTTGTCTAGTTGAAACCATGAGTAATTAGATTGGGAGGTTAAATTAGCCCTGCTTTTATGTATTGAAATTAATTAATGTCTTGAAGCCTTAGGGGGTCATAACAGCATGTATAGCCATAACTGGGAGGGTCAAATATATTTGGTACCATCTTCATTGTTGATCTAGACTCAGTCAGTGAATAACTTTCTGTTTCGAGTAAAATTAATGAGTCCATGAATAGCTGGAATAAATTTTCTTATCATGCGTATGAGTCAATTGTTACCACCTTCAGATTGCATACACCCTGTATCTCTAAATAATTGTTGGATCCAGTTGTGAGGTTGATCTTTTAACAAAAATCACTGGACTTGGGCCTGTCCATGAGCCAGATCTGATGGCCCAATGTTTGCATAGACCAAGATGGTTTGGGATTTAGCCTCTCATAAGACATGGCTGAATATTTTTCAGGCATGGGACAAACTTTCAAGGCCCAAAACATTGCTAGAAGTAAAAAACCCTTTAAAAATTATATTAGGAATAAGGGAAATTAATTTGCAATATAAATTTAGGTTTCCGAGTTAGGTAGCGGGTTCAAATTAAGAGGGTCCTCCCTTTTGTTTGAATTCGGACTTGAATTCGAGGCCCAAATTTATAAACGAAAATTAATTAGACCTTTTTAGAGACAAATAATAAATAGAAAAAAGCGTAGTTACTTTAATTGGTCGTTAAATAAAATAAAATGAGATGAGCCTCGCCAAATAAAACCCACAAATTGCGGGGCCCTCATTAATTGTCTATATAAAAAAGAAATACTTAGAATTTTGGGCGTGCCATTTAGCGAATTCCACGGCCTCCCACAAAGTTAAAAAGACGTTAGTCACTTTAGGCGCACTTTTAATAATTTTACCTTCTCAAATACAGGTGTGCATTTCATGCGACCCAAATCCAAATCCCAAAACGTTGAATAAGAATGTGTCGGAGATCCGGGTGCATTTCATGTGACGTGATCCGAAAAATATATTTTTAAACGACGTTCACTTTCGTAAAAAATAAATAAAAGCGATAAATAATTATAAAATTGCACGATAGGTTTGAACATGTATAATAATCAGATTTTTTAATAATTTATAATAATTTAAGACACCGTGCTAGAACCACGGGATCCGGGGGTGCCTAACACCTTCCCTCGGGTCAACAGACTTCCTTATTCCGAATTTCTGGTTCGCAGACTCCAATTGGGAAGTCGAAATTTTCCACGATTTGGGATTAAGTTAAACCGGTGACTTGGGACACCAAAAGCCAAACCTATCCCAAGTGGCGACTCTAAAAATAAATAAATAATCCCATTTCAAATAATATCACTTTAAATGGAAAAACTCCCTTATACATTTATCCTTCGTGGTAGGTGTGTAAAAAAGGAGGTGTGACAGAACTAACACAGAATCATCAACCAAAGAGAAAGAGAAAACAGAACGAATAAAAGTCATGAATAACACTAAACAAAGTCAATAACTATGAATTAAAATCCTGGATAAAACAGGAATTGAAACACGAATAAGACTAAACAAAAGTTAAACAGGACTAGAAAATCAAAACATGATTCAAACAAAAATTAAACAAAATTAATCAGCATAATGCGAAAAAGAAGGCTGAATCATCAAACACAAAATTAAAATCAAAAATAAAAGTAGAAACTCACTGTTTTTTATTTGGTCTTCGTTTTGATTGATTTTCAAAATTGATTTTTTAATTAATGTTATATGTTTATTTTGTTAAAACATATAACATTAATTAAAAAAAATCATCTGAGTTCTTTACATTGCAAAACAGCGTGAACTTTGAAAACTTAGATCTTTGACTTTACGAGTTCCTATTGGGTTTTTGTGAAATAACAATGTGTATAAGGCTTAGGGTGGCCTGGGGATTGTGGGGTACAAATTTGGTACGATTTGGGTGGCGGCGCCTAGGGTTTCAAATATTTGAGGCGTTTTGTTGGGATTCGAGGGCAAAGGTTTGGGGGCTTAGAAAAAGGAGAGGAAGACGGTTCTACGGTGTTAATTTGAATAGGATTAGAGACCCGCCGCCGCCGTGAGGCGATTGCCGACGGCGGCGTAAGGCGGAGCCGGTGAGGGGTTCTAGGGTTTGAAGGAGTGAGAGAGACGGACTTTGGGGGGTGGGGGGTAGGCGTTAGGACATTTATATATGACAAATAAATCACTTCTCAACCGTTGGATCAAAGATCCTCGACGGCTGGGATCAACTCTAGTAAAACGACGTCGTTTTAGAATTAAAGGGGTGGACCGGCTGGCTTTGGATTTGGGCCGGACTAGGGAAAGGTTTGGAAAGGGTATTGGGCTGGGGAATGGTTTGCACGAAAATGGCCCAAAATTGGCCAGCCTATTTGACCCTTTTTTTAAAAATTCTCAATCTCTTTTATTTATTCTCTTCTTTTCTTCCTAATTAATTTTTAGATTTTATTAAGCACGAAATCAAAAATAGACAAGACCCGATTTAACTCTAAAATTAAAATTAATTAATTCCTAAAAATTAAACAAATCCTAGTTTAAAAGGAAATTTAAGAAAAAATCAAAAATTGAAAGTAAACAATATAAAGGACTATTTTATTTTATTTTTTTTAATTATTTTCTCCTATTTTCAATGATATTTAATCAATCTATAATTAAGTCCATAATGCAAGTATGCTATTTTTTAAATTTTTTATTTTTTTATGACACCTAAAAATGCACACAAAATGCAAACAAAACACAAAATCATGCAATTAATTCCTAAAAATTCAAATACTAAAAGAAAAATTCTAATTCTAATGAATTCTATAGGAGTAATTTAAGCCTGCCAAAAATCACGTGCTCACAGGAGATATTTCAAGGTAATTACTTAATATTTTAAAATATAAAAGGCTATTTACCGGTAAAATAATATAATAATGCATGCATATGCTATAGTTGCAAAGTAATTGCAATTGCATCCTAAAAATAGAAATGTGGCTATTTGTACAATAATTAAAACTTAGTATAAATGCAAATGATAAAATTAAACCACAAAAATTATTATAAAACTATTTGGGATACAATTAGTGATTGTTTTATAAAAAATGCTGGAAGAAATTACTTAAAATAGTTTTTTAAATGCAGAAATTGTATAAAAGTACTAATTGATGCCAAAGCATAGTTTGCAAATATTATGAGAAAATTTGGGTATCAACAATAACATCGAATTCAAGCCTAAGGTTCAAAAAATCTTCCAAATTATGCTTTTGATCAAAAAGTCTATCAAACCACGTCCGAATGACCTGAAATTTTGCACACATGATAAATGACACAATGGACCTACTGCAACTCCCGGAATTCCATTCTGACCCCTATCTCAAAATCTCACCTATCAACCGGAAAACGCCAAAATTCCATTTTCGCCAATTCAAGCCTAAATCTTCCACGGACCTCCAAAACACGTTCCGATAACACTCCTACGTCCCAAAATATTTCATGAAGCTATCTGAACCATCGTAATTTACATCTGAGCCTTTTTGCACATAAGTCAACATCTGGATGACCTTTTCAACTTAAGCTTACTCAAAAGAGACTAAGTGTCTCAAACCTTATCAAAACCATTCCGAATTCGAACAGACTAACCCGATTCCATATAATACGGATAAACAAAGCATAAAGAAATATAAATGGGGGAAATTAAGTGATAACACATGAAATGATCGGTCGGGGTCGTTAAAAATATCATTGTAATCTTTTCTCATGCTAACTTTTAATTGCTGTAAAAATAGACTATTTGTGTAATTTATCGAGTTTTGGATCCCTTGGAGCCTTGCTAACATTTTTGTTTTTTTAGTAGTTAAGTCTCCAAAAGTATTTTCTTTCCAAGTCCTAATATTTGTCACAAAATTATCACTAGCTTTGTAGTATTCCTTACCATTCCAATGTTTGTTAACAATATTTTGGAAGTCTGGGTGTCTACACCAAAAGATCTCCAGTCTAAAGGGTTGTTTATAAATAAACCTACTTCTAGGGATTAATTCAACTAATAAGGGGTTATGGTTAGAGTAAGTTTTAGGGAGATGAATTACTGAGCAATTTAGAAAAATATCTAGCCACTATTCATTTCCTAATATTTTGTCTAATCTCTTCATTATTAGTCCTTTATTCAACTTTCTATGGTTAGATCACGTATATTTGCACACCTTATAGCCAATGTCAAAAAAATTATAGTTATTGATTTTTTACCAAAGGAAGTTTGTTCTATTTTTATTTACCGGTCTTCCGCCATATTTCTCATTTGTACCCATTATATCATTTAGGTCCACACCTACCATCCAAGGCCCTTTAAAGGTATTATGGATATTTTCTAAGTTTTCCCATATGTTATTCCTATTGTTCTTAGAAGTGCTACCATAGATTGAAGAAAAAAGCCAAGATTTACGTATATGGAGTACCTCAATTGTAGCATAAATTTTCTGGTTTCTGCACACAAAGTTATGGACGGTGACAACATTGTGATTCCACATTACTGCCATCCTTCCTACTTGACCTTCAGCAGGCACTTCTATCATTTCTGAGAAGCCAAAGTGGCTTAACATTGAGCATGGTTAGCCACCCTAGTTTCAACAGAGTGACCATGCATGGCCTATGAGTATCGACTATTTCTCATAAATTATTTCTAAACTCATCATTATTCCCTCCCCTAATATTCCAGATGATGAAGTTAGTTGGACAATTCATGACTAGGTTCAATCCTAGGTTTGTTGGTTCCCACTCTCCCTCCCTCCCTCTAGGAATATAGGGTTCCTCCTAAGTGAGGGTGCTAGAATCATTGCTTGATTGCCCATTGTTGGGTCTTGAGGAGGTTTGATGTCCATTGAGCACTTGTATAGTACTAGTGGACAATTGAGAACATGCCTCTTCTCTTGCATCTGCATAAAGAAAAATACTTGTGAGCACGTGAGCCCTATGTGAAATACTCTTATAAATTAAAGAATTATTTGCAATTTTATAGGATTTTTTATAATTTTGCCAGTTGTTTGCATTTTTGTGCATGTCTAATTTGTCAAAATCATGAAAAAATGTCAAAAATGTCATGCATTGCATTTAGATTTTGTTTTTATATTTTATGATTAATTAGTTAATTAAATACATTATTAAAATAAAAATCACAAAAAATATTTTTCATTTTAAATTTCTAGCTTTTAATGCTAATTTAGTAATTTTCTTTTCTTTAATTTAGGATCAACTAATTTTGTAAATACTATAATTAGGTAATTAGCTTAATTTTGCGAATTAGATTAATTTGAGATTTTAATTAAATAAAGAGAAAAACAAAGAAAAGAAAATTGAAAAAAAACTTGGTTTTGTTACATTGGGCTAATTTGTTAAATTAACCCAAATTTAATTCCTTTTTGTTTACCCAATTCCGCCCAACCCAACTTTTCCATACCCGGTCCAGCCCCAGCCTCACTTGTAACAATTTCGTTTTCCCTTAGTTAGATCCCAGCCGTTGATCTCCTTCAATCAAACGGTTAGGAAATGATCACTCCACCCCATATATATGTCCTAATACCCCTACCCATACCCTTCAGACCCCCCAGTTACCCGTCCCCCTCACTAAAACACAAACCCTAGCCGCCCTGATTCCATTCCTCTTCACCACTAGTCACCATCGGTCAGAAATCGCCTCATGGCAGCGGCCGATCTCCAAACCACTCCAAAGTTATACCAGATAATCCTCACCTCCCCTTCTTCCCAAATCCTCCATAGGTTTTCATTAAATCGAACCCAAATCCAACCGATTTCAAATATGAGAGTTCCACCCGCAAAATCCCATGGCACCCAAGTAACCCCAAAACTACACCCTATACCCCTCACACTCCCTTAAACACTAGTTCAATGTTGATTTTCTCAAAATCCCCACCCTTTTTCATTAATTCCATATCCAAATGGAAACCCTAGATTCGTTTTTATCTCTGATTCTGTATATGGTGAAATCGAAGGGTCCAATTTCCCGTCATAAAGGCATTCCAGAAGACCATCTCGAAGCCTCGAGGTCATAAAGCTATGACCGAGTTCCCTCCTTCTAGGCTTGTCGATGCCCGTCCTAGAGGAAATATTGACCGTGGCAAGGGTAAAGATGGGGAGCTCCCAAGACACACGGCTAAGTCAGACAAAGCCTAGCCGGTACCCTAAACCCAAATCAGGGTGTCACGTCTAGCTGTCCCATCTCCATAACTTTATAATTAATATATGTTGTACCATATAAGGATTCTCTATCTATATAAAGGGGATCCTTGCCATTTTGTAACCAACTGCTAATGTTCTAACTACTTCACGCGAAATATACAAGAACTCTATGTTTTTTTATCTCTAACATACTCTCTCGACATTGTTGCTCTTATTTATTGTCTTCATATTTGTTCTTCATTTATTGCTCATGATTAGCCATAAAGAGCCTCCCTTAACTATATTGTAATTGTTAGCCCTTCCCCGACTAACCTTAATAGCTCGAACCTGAGCCCGGGAATCGTCCTCGAGGCCCTGTATCGGCTAGTCTGAGACCTCGATTGGCTAGCTCATCGGTTTGATTATAACTCTATTTTAACTCGCATTTCATCTCTAAACTTCATACATACAATATTATCTGCTTAAACAACTAGCATAAAAATTGATCACGTATTTTAGAGTCCCATCAACAAATTTAATAGTTATTACCATTTTATTGGTAAACAGTTTGGCGCCCACCATGGGGCTAAAAATAATAGTGATTATATTATTGTTGGTTTCATTACACAACGCAAGTTATCTTTCACAGTTTTGTTAGTCCAAGATCTTCAATTTTAGGTCAAAATATCTGGCTCAGTAAATAGAGTTGAAAATGAAAACCTTGAAAACCACGGAGAAAATGGTGTGGTTGTTCCATATGATGGTGTGCCACCATGGAACCCTGAGAATGCACCTGGACCTATTCCAGCAGATGCAGGTTTGTGTGACGCATAGCAGGTTGATGAAACCTCACGCACCGATAGAAACATACACTAAGAAGAACCACTAGAAGCTCAGGAAACCTCAACCAGGGAAAAATGGGAGGTTAGCCTCCATGTTATTTTTGAAATGTTGCAGGCACAATAGTTGGCTATCATTCAGCTACAAAACCACTTGAAAACTCCTAGCACAGTGGCATCAGGAACAGCTCCCCCAGCGGAAGAGGTACCAGAGAGATCGAGTAATAATAGATCGATAGCCGATCCTGCCATTGTAAAAATGCTTAAGGATCTGACCAAAAGGGTCAAGTCAGGCGAGAAAATGATAACAGCCAACGACAAGAAGGTTGAAACCTACAACTCCAGGTTGACCAAATCTCGAGCGCACCCCCCGTCCTAAAAGGTGTAGATTCAAAGAAGTTCGTGCAACGGCCGTTCCCCGAAGAAGCGACTCTGAAACCCATTCCAAAGAAGTTTAGAATGTCGGAACTCCCAAAATAAAATGGGACCTCGGACCCAATGAGCACGTTACTGCCTACACGTGCGCAGTGAAGGCCAATGACATAAAAGATGATGAGATCGAGTATGTCTTACTGAAGAAGTTCGTGGAAACTCTCTCAAAGGGGGCATGATGTGGTATCACAACCTAGCTCCCAACTCTATAGACTCATTTGCCATGATGGCAGACTTCTTCATAAAGGCACATGCCTGTGCCATCAATATAGCACAAGGAAGTCTGACTTTTCAAGATGAAGGAGAGAGAGAATGAAATGTTGCGAGTGTTTGTATCCCGCTTCCAAACGGAACGAATAGAACTACCACCGGTCTTCGATGACTGGGCAGTAGAGGCATTCATTCAAAGCCTGAATGAGCGGAGCTCAGCGCCTTCAAGGCAACTGAAAGAGAATCTGATCAAATATTCCATCGTGACCTGGTCGGAGGTCCACAATTCATATCAGTCAAAGATCAAGGTCGAGGATGACCAACTGGGAGTCCCCTCGGGCTTAGTATATAAAACCAAACAAATAAAGGTATCAGCCATACACTGAAAACAGGAGGAACGCCCCGAGACGTAACCCCCTTCGCAATGATCGATCAATGAATCGAGGACAGAATCCTCGGGGGCTCATCAACAGAGCCAGGTTCGATAGAAATGCGGGACCAACTGAGGCACCTCACTTGTCAGAATAAAACTTCAACATTGACTTATCGAACATCGTGTTTGAAATCACCAAAATTAGGGATGCCAAATGTCCCGAGCCTGTATAGTCAGATACTTCACAAAGGAACTATAACTTAGTATGTGAGTTTCACAACATGCATGGGCACAGGACCGAGGATTGCCGGCAACTCCGGGAGAAAGTAGCCCGGCTACTCAACAACGTTCACCTTCGAGAATTCCTCAGCGACCGAGCTAAAAATCAGTCCAGAGAAAGAGAAAAAACCAAGAAGAACGAGACGAACGAGCCCAACATATTATCCACATGATATTAGGAGACGTCGACACTCCCCAGGAACTCGTGATGAGAAGGAAAAAAATATCCATCACCAGAGAAAAGCAAACCCGGGGATACATACCCGAAGATGCCCTCATGTTCAGTGAAGAGGACTCGGAGATCGTGTCTCAACCTCATAACAACGCTTTGGTAATCTCTTTCCTCGTGAATACGTTTTAAATAAAATGTGTACTCGTGTATCCAGGTAGCTCGGCCAATATTATCAGGTCGAGGGTAATAGAGCAGCTCGGACTGCTAGACCAAATTGTGCCCGCCACTCGATTCCTCAACGGATTCAACATGGAAAGTGAAACAACGAAATGGGAGATCACTCTTTCGTTCAACGTGGCCGGCAGGACCCAAAATGTCAAATTTTATGTCATCGAAGGAGACATGAGGTACAACACCTCTTTCGGACAGTTGTGGATACACTGCATGAGAGTAACACAATCCACCCTCCACCAAATGATGAAATTCCCAAAAAATAATGGTATTAAAACCGTCTACGGGGAACAACACGCAGCAAGGGGAATGTTCATTGTGCACGACGTGGCACCAATATCTCCACTATCGAAAGATCCAAAGGGTAATTAAACTATCTTCAGCTAAGCCTGATTAAACATAGCAGAGGGCCATATCGTGTCCTCATTACAAATGATATGGACATATCAGATCTCAGAACATCATCGGCACATCCCACGATAAGGTATCACCATCTCCCTTTTCATTTTATATTTTATACTAACCCTTATGTAGGCGCCCGATCAAAGCATTCAAAATCGCTAACCCAGCCCGAAGACCTTAAGGTTTTAAAGCTTCTGTTGTACTCTTTTCCTTCGGCCGAGCTTTTATCCTAAAAAGGGTTTTACCGGTATGGTTTTTAACGAGGAAACACCTATATGCTACCTAAGGAAGATCCAACATGTGTTCAAGGATTCTTTTGTAGTCAACCCCAAACACAGGAAGGAATCCCCTCGGGAGATCATCCACCCAGAGGAGTTAAGAAATGCCAAATAGGGTCCTAATAGGGAAATCAAGTACCAGGCCAAACGGTCGAATAAACCGCGTCCGCATAGTCGGGCCCCCGATGGCGGAGACACATGTACTTGTTCCAAGTCATCAAAGAATATCTTTTTACAAAGCATCTCATACTCCAAAGGAAAATCACCATTTTCGCAATAAAGATTCCTCCATCGAGAATGCCCGAAATACTCTGAGACCGGCATCAATAACTCGACACCCGCATGTCCTCAGTGTCGGAACTCCAAACTCATAAGCCCTCAACGAGGAAGAACGGAAATAACGAAACATCTCCAAAAAAGAAAAACTTCCCGAACACTCGGAGATTGGGGTCAAAAACTCAAAAATTGCATGACCTCAGGGTTGGAATCTCCAAAATTGTAAGCCCTCAATTAGGCAACGCCGAGCTCACGAGTAATGGCTCCCAAGCCAAAACAAACTCGATGACTCATAGACTATCGCCAATTGCTATTCATCAAAAAATACGTGGCCATAAGACCCCGAGCGGGAAGACTCGGTCTCGTAAGACCTGTACAAGGAAACAACAAAAATTATAAGACCTCAAGCAAGGCATGAATCATACTTGTACCAAGTATCAACAAAAGTATACGACCTTAAAGGCATGAAAATTTTACTAGAATCTCCGAAATCGTAAGCCCTCAGTGAGGCAATTCTAAGCTCACGAGTAATGCCTCCTGAGCCAAAACAAACTCGATAACTCGGAGACTATCGCCAATCACCATTCATTAAAAAACCCGAGGCCATAAGACCCCGAGCGGGTAGACTCGGTCTCGTAAGACCTACATAAGGAAACAACAAAAACTGTAAGACCTCAAGCAAGGCATGAATCATGCTTGTACCAAGTATCGACAGAGACTGTAAGACCTCAAGCAAGGCATGAATCATACTTGTAATAAGTATTGACAAAAACTATAAGACCTCAAGCAAGGCATGAATCATACTTGTACCAAGTATCGAGAAAAAGAATAAGACCTCAAAGGCATGAAACTTTTGTAAGACCTTACTACAGGCATAAATTCGATCACGAAGTTTAGGCTATATATCGAATTTGTAAGATTCCTTAAAAGGCATACCCTCGATATAGACACCTGAACTACTGCACTCGGGACCAAAAATGGCTCCGGCAGAACATAGATGACTACAGTCATATGGATGTACCAGCCAAACTAACGCGACTCGGGGATGCCCAATCGTCGCTACAAAATTATAGGCCATTACTTCTAATCTACTTCGAAAAGAAACGAATAAACAGGCTACCCTCGACATAGGCAAAAGAGCTTCAACCATGTTAGCTCCAAATCACAAGGCTTCGAGCTACTCAGCCTACGAGCCAAACCTCCCGAGGTGCTTGAACATCGCCACAAAAGACTTGAAATCGAGGCTCTTCTCGAACGGACGGTGGGTCAGGCAAAATCATTTCAAAAGTCCTTAATGAGAGGAAAATAAATCCTACATTAAAAGGTCACTTTGACGTAAAGCGTAAGAGCCATTGTCGCCAAATCATGCAAATATGAAAGCTTGAGGGTCAAATTAGCTCGAGTCGTAACCCGATTCAGAGACAGAGCCCAAAATAGTGAACTACATATGCCCCAGGGCAAAGCATAAGAGCCATTGTTGCCAGCCTAACAAGCCTCAGGGCCAAGCACATAAAAGATCACTTCGATCGAAGGTGTAAGTGCCACTATCGCCAACCCATGCAAACATAAAAGCTTGAGGGTCAAATGAGCTCGAGTCAAAGCCCGACTCGAAAACTAAAACCAAAACAATTAAGCAAAGCATAAGAACTCAAATGCCAACTTATACTAAAGGTTGCCTCGACCGAGCACGTAAGAGCCTCCGGGCTAGTCTAATGAGCCCTAAGGCCATATCACGAATCTAAGGATTCTCACCGACTCTAAAACCAGTTCGCCTAGCCAAACGCGAGACAAAAAGGGGTACAAAAAAAGTAAAGTCAGAAGGTGTTTTTATACTCGTACGCGAAAAAACACATTCTCCATCCACAAACAAACTCTGAAAATGCTACATATAAAATGGTAAAATCTACGCCCTACCCCTAGGAGCTACGGCCTACTGGCTTCATCTTCACTTTCCTCGGTGTCGGATAGGAGTAACCGAGAACCACACTCGTCCGCCCTCGCTTTTTCCAACTCTTCCGAGGGAAAAAAACCCCTGCGCAGATCTTCTCGAGAATCTTTCTTCGAGACTAGCAACGAGCACATTCTTCGATCCTCTTTTCACGATCGAGGACCATCTTCAACTCGGCTTGGGCATCGGTAGCATCCTTCAAATAAATTTCCATCTCCTTATCGGCCTTAGTTCGGCACAGTTCTGCTCCGATCCAAGCATCAACGATCTCAGGCTTGACCTTTGAAAGCTCGGATTCGAGCATTGTAATCATATTTGCTTGAACTAGAGCATTATTACGAGCTAAGCGGAGTTGGACCTCGAAGGCAGGAACTTTAGCCAACGCATCCTTCTCCTCTGAAGACTGAACCTCTACTTGAGCTCTTAGTCAGTCTCAGTCATTCTTGACTCGGTCGGCTTCATCCCAAAGATGTTCTAGGGCCTCCAACTTATTCAGCAGCTGGATAAGCAAAGAGTTAACCTCGAAAGTTAAAAGACGGAATGCATACTCACTCGGGATAGAAAATTACATGCTCTCATAATTCAAGCTACGGTACGCCTCATATCACAAGTGTGCCAGCTCGACTTCCTTTTCCTCACAAAAGAGCCTAAGGGATCTATCCTCATCCAGAGCTTTTCGAAGCATATCTCTATGACAGAGCAACTTTGACCTGATCCTGACAAAAGCCTACAAAAGAAAAACTTGATAAGGAAGGGAAGATTCGGGATTCGGAAGGCCTATGTCAAAATTCACCGTAAAGTGAAGCCGGCGGACTTCCTCGAATGCCGAGTGCACATCTGTTGATATAGCCCCCTCAGCCCTAGAAGAATCAACTCAGTCAAAGAATGACCACTCGGAGAAGCCATCTTTCCAGATCCAGAATCTTCGGGCGCGACAGGCTCGGACGATGTTTCCATCTCGAAGACCTAGCCCCGTTTCGCCTTACTCTGAGAGCCATCGCCCTGTGAGTGCATATCCTCCATATTATTGTCATTCTTTAGCCCGGGAGCGTCAACCCCTCCCCCTCTTCATAGGAGCACAGCCTCTGAAGGCTCTCCACTACCTACGGCAGCAAGATTAATACGCAAAAAAGGGAAAATGTCTCTCCAAATATACAAAGAGCAAGGAAAAGGTAGTACACACACATACCGTGATGTTTTGCTTTCGATCTGCCCCGGGACATAGCTCGCCACCTACGCTCATCCCAAGTCGAGTGGGTTGCCAACTTCCAGACCCAACCAAGCAGATCAAGAAGGTTTCCCGACGCCTATGAAATCACTACAAAAAAGGAGGAAACATGGTAATAACATGTGATAACATCAGTCGTCCAGACCTGGACAAACTGAATAATCCACTCCCTATCTCCATCTTCCTCATCATCAACAATGAAGGGCATGGTCGAACGACACTGGAAGGTTAGCAGACTCGATGGTGAAAGGGTCGGTACAGCCTAACGAGATGACTGAGCATGAATTCAAGCCCTGCCTTCTCAACAAAGAACCTCATCATCAACACTATTCGCCAAAATGACGGGTGTATCTGTGCCAAGGTAACCCAATACTTTAAACAGAAGTCGAACACAAACCTATTAAGGGGGCCTAGTGTGAAAGAATACGTGTACCCATCAACATGATCCTAGATGCCCTCATCCGGGGGAAGAACCTGTAGTGCTACCTTCTTCCCCCATCCGCAATATCTCTTCACTAACTCAAGGATATCCTCTTTAATCAAAGACATAGTCTTCAAGGTAAACTCTTGTTGATCCTGAACACCGGGAGCAAAACTCTCCCCTCCCTACGGGACAGACCATGAGGTAGCAGTCATGACTATGGAGAGACTAGAGAAATGAAGCAGGAACCTACACAAACACTTTAGTGCTAAGGTAACGAAGGTCTCAATGCCAAAATAGAAGGAAAACTATCTAAAATTGTGGGATCTCCCAAGAAGTGAAAGCGACCCTATATATGTATGAAGGAACGAAAACGGTCCGCCTACCCAAGTTAGGCCCCGAGAAATCGACAAGCATCGTCTCCAATCCCGAGGAGGTACCCAAACTCGAGGATCTCCATGAAAAAGAAGTTAGGCTTTGAGAAGCCAATGGCATCATCTCCAGTCCTGAGGTGGTACCCGACCTCGAGGATCTCCATTAAAAAGAAGTTAGACTTCAAGAAGCCAACGGTAACATCTTCAGTCCCGAGGTGGTACAAAACCTCGAGGATTTCCATCAAAAAGAAGTTAGGCTCCAAGTAGCCTTTAGCACCATTGCAGGATTTGAGATGGTACCCGGTCTCGAAGGCTCCTCTTTAAAAGAAGAATAAGCATGTCGAGCTTCGTCCATAGGGTTTCGGCCTCAGGGTATCGCCTAAATCTGGGAAACCCCTCATCTAGGACCTATCTACAATGCCTTAAAGGTTATTTACATCAAGTTCATAACAAATTTCCAGGTGCCTGAAGCTGACCCTCACTTGTAGACCGTTCTCAAAAATATCAAAGCTCGAGGTACTATTCTCATATGACCCAAAGGTCCCGATGGCCTGAGTCCATTGGACCAATTAAAGCTTGGTCCGAGAAACAACTGCATTCTTCAAAAGGTGCCATTTTTATTAACCAAAGACTAGGAAGAATACTCCCACCTAGGTTAGATATGGACAATAGTCGGCAGAGGCATACATTCATAGTTTCTACGAATGTAAAAAAATATGGCAAGTATCAAAGACGAAAGTCAATAAAATATCTTTATATTCATAAATGTTCGATTACCAAAGCTCGCAAGGGGTCTTTACATATGATTACAAAGCCCGCAAGGGGTCCTTACATAGAAAAAAATAAGCGAAGGGGTGCACACCTATAGTAAAAGTCTAAGGGCCTTGTCTACCCTCGAAGGTTCATCTCTGGTAGCAGCATCTCCGAGTGCCACCTCCTCAATATCGCATCCTCAAAGGCAATTGATTTGACCGAACCTCCTCTAAGTTACCAGCTCGATCCCATAGAGTAATATCTCTGAGGGAGAAGATGGAGAAGAGGAAAAGGAAAATATGCAGAAAAGGTAGAGAAAAGAGACATAGCTCGCCGAAGCCAAAGATTAAAGATTCGAAGGTACCAGCCTTTATAGGGGGTAATAACACAGCTATCAATGACTTTGAAAGACGTATCAACATGCATAATTGTCGATGCCCCCATTTCCTAAAGGCAAAATCGGGTTTACGACATTTGGGAGGACAACTCTTTTCCTTTTGGGAATTGGGTTCTAAATTGAAGAGTCACCACCTAATGATTAAAGTGCATTAGGACACTAAAAAGGGTTTTTTTGAGTTGGAAAACAAGAGTTTGGGTAAGGGCTAGAAATTATCTCGAGGGGAAGCTGTTAGGCACCCCTCAAGATCCACTAGTGTGGTTCCCGGCCATGTTATATTGTGACTTCACATAATAAAGTAGCCAATCATAGATTCAAGTATACAACATTGCAAATAAGTTAAAAAGATCTTTGAAGGAAAGTAGGGAAGGCATAGATTTATAAAAAATTTAAACAGTTTTACAAGAAGAGACGAAAACAAACAAAGGGAGAGGGGTCCTAGGTTTATGATTAATATGGATCATCAATGCAATATTCAGTAATTGCCCCTCAGAAAAGGGATACATGAGATATTAGTGCATCGATCATCATCTCCATATTATACCATTCCCTCCCCGTAAAGGTTATTAAATGCGTGAGTTGGTCACGAATACTTATTGCGTGCTATTACCCGTCCCGTCCTATAAGTCCTGGAGGGTATTTAGGACCAGTATTCCTACGTGGTAGGGACTAGGCTGAACCCTTAACTTTAAAGGCAAAGATGCTAAGCGACATACATAACAAATAGGACTGCACATAAGGGAACATACAAAGACACATAAAGGCTCAAAGATCCCTCCACAATTGGACACATAATTAGCACGTCTCAAACACATTTAAAGTCTCAAAGATAAGACTTTAAAAAATAGGAATGTTGAAATAAAAATTGTAAGTTTCAGTGAAAGCAGAAGGCTTAATTAAGACTGAGTGACTTGAAGAATGTTCGACTTTTCAAAATACAACTAGAGACAGCAGTAAGATTTAGAAGTTGCAGTTTAGGAATTAATGAAAATATAGATAAAATCATTAAAACGCACTTTGAAAATAGAGTAAAGACATTAAAGATATAGTAACTTGACAAGACGTAGGATAAATATTTTTTTAAAAAATAGCACGATTCTAGGCAGAAACGGTAACCCAGTAGAAAACATAGTAGAACATATGCACAATTTCGAGATCATTTCAAAGTAGGGCGAGCGTTTTAGTAAAACGGAGTGAACTTTAGAGAGACAGGACTAAAAGAAGAGTTCAGGATGTTAAAGGAGGTTGATTGGTCCTAAACAGGTAAAAACATGATTAAACAATTCTTATTAGACCTAAAGCTTGCCTAGGCGTCATATGTATTGCTTACTTGTCTTAGAGGGTGAACATGCATATTAATCTCCAGTTTAAAAAAAAAAAGGATGCGCATACAGTACTTGTATTATTAGATTAAGCATGCTAATATGCATTTTGACAATCGTAACCCTGATAAGTATAAAACTCTAAGCAACTGTCTATTGGGCTTATTGTTAATTGATTAAGATTATGAAGTGAGTACAATAACATACTGAGAGTGAAAGACCTAAAACATGGTTTCTAATGCATGACATGCATGTCCTAAGCAGGTTGTCTATTGCGCAAGTAGGTAAATAAAACCTATAAACAGGTTTTCTACCCATTAAAATAAACATGTATACCCCTCCCTCCATATTCACTATTCACCCCCCAATCATTCATTTACAAATTATTACAAACCAATAATATCTGAATTATAGTAATAAAGATCAAAAATAAGAAGCTATTCTATAGAGAGCCTTCAATCAGGCCCAATCTTCCAACCTCACTCCCTTCGAGTTTCACAGCCTTTGCCATGGTCTAGGTGCGACAAAGCTCCCTTAGGCCCCATTGTGTCCCTGGCCAATACCAGCACCTAAACACCTAGTAGAGTGCAGGACAGGTGCAGTGTGGAATTACCAACCTTGTGTGTCAATGTTCAGTGAGTACTCAGAGGTACCCAAAGCAATGTTCACATGAAGGTGCTAGAACCTATTCTCTAAGACTAGTGAGAGTGCTTGATATAGTTTTAAAAGAATTGAGTTGAGAAAAACAGTTTGAAAATGATCCATCTAGAATCAATTTTTGGAAGAAAACAATAGAAGAGTGTAACAGTTTGGGAAGAAGGTGAGTAGGACAATCTCAGAACTAGAATGTCACACATGGTTCAGGGAAGCAAACACAAACAGGGGAAGGGGAAATGGGGACAAGTAGTTCACATGTAAGAGCATATTTGCACACACGCAGACATCAAAGAAGGCATTTCAGGACTTAAACGGTCAAAACACATTTCATCACAAAATGTTCATGCTAGGGGGTTAACAGCATGAGATTAAGGGATGCCAAACAGGTTCACACATCATGTTCAGGGAAGGGGTTCAGGATTGCTTAGTAGCTAGGAGGGACATGAATACATGGTGATAATGTACTGGGGTTAGGGAGTAAGGAAGAATTGTAGTAAACAAGCAGGGGAAGCAGTAGACATGCTGAATTAAGGGAAGGGTAATCACATTAATGAACTAGCAAAGAGGCATGCTAATTGCAATGTAAACAGCAGAACCATAAGTAGAAGCATAAAAGAAATAAGAGAATGTGCAATAAAACATGTTGTTTTAGATGCTGTAAATCAAATAGAAGACATACAAGTAAGAGAGAAAGAGCTGGATGCAAAGACAAAGTGATAACACAATGTTAGCCTTGGCTTACAGCCGGCTAATAATTGGCAAGAGCAGAGAACAACAATATAGCAACAGGAGAAATAGAGAAAGAGCACAAGAGAATGTAGAATTGAGAGTATTCACTGATGTCTCCTTTGCTAATGAAAGAGTTGGGTATTTATAATTCTGAAACGAGTAGAAAAATAAGGTATGAAGTAAAGTGTAGTCTAATTATAGAAGTAAATACAATTAGAATCCCAACCAATGTAAGTACTCCCCTTTAGTTGGGGAGTCCTAGTTCAAACGACTACTATAGTGACAAATAAGGAAAGAGAACTAATTGAAAGACTAACTTCTATCATACAGAGAGTAGTAAAGAACTAGGCATGTGATTAGGACCAGGTACAGAATATATGAATTAAGGAAATTAAGAATCAATTGGCGACATGCTTGCCTATAAAATAAGGAAGAGTATCATTCTGAAAATCAGTAAGAGATCCCTTGGCATCGCGAGGAATCAATTATCATTTAAGGCAGATGTCAACAAGTAAGGAAATACGCAAAATCTGTAAAGAGTGTTAAGTCAAGTATCACAGTTAAAGGAAAATACACAAAATCTGTAAAGAGTTCTAAGGCAAGTATCACAGTTAAAGGAAAATACATAAAATCAGTAAAGAGTTCTAAGGGAAGTATACACAAAATCAGTAAAGCGTTCTAAGGTAAGTATTATAGTCAATACACAGAAGGATCAATACAAGTAACAAGTAACAAACCGTAGGAATCACCAAGTATTTAAATAGCAGTCATGAGATTAACAGGGAGAAGTACTCATAGAACAGCAGGAATTAAAGGTCAAAACAATGAATCAACGCAGGAGTTGCAGAGAACCCATTGAAGCATAGTCAAGTAGCAAAGAAACAACCCTTCATACTTAAGGCTTCATCAATACTAGTTCGAATAACATAAAATTAGGAGATAATAGCTTAAAACACAGCAGAGACGTTTAAAAAATACGGGACCCTTTCTGAGGACAGGGGCTGAGAAAACCAAATTTCAAATAGGAGACAAAGATGCTTAAAACCTGATCATTTGTAAAGATCAAGTAAAGAAAGGTTTAAAACATGAAGGAGTGAGTCACAAATCGTTAAAGTACAGACGGTTTTTTAAAAGACTTAGGTCAAGGTTAGGGTTTTCTAAGAAACCAGTGGAAGTAGGGATAACCTGGCCGTGAAACTCAGGAACACCATCGAGTCAAAACTCGCCGGAGAAAGGCTGGAAACAACCCAGGAAAAGCTTCCATTGGCCGTCAGGCATGGATGGAACCCATAGAGGTCTTGGGAATGAAAGGAACCGGTGAGATAAGGATTCGAGGAGACTTGTGGTCAAAAGAGGCGAGGCTGGATGTGGCCGGAGAGATGTTGAAATCCATCGGAGAAGAACCAAAAGGTTCTAGAGAGAAGGAGAAGAGGAAGAGATAGGATAGAGAGAGAGTGGTCTCGAGAAAATGATGGGTCGAAGGGGGGGGGGTAGGTTAGGATTTAATTAATGAAAGGTGATCTGGGCCGTTGATCTTATTTGATCAACGGCTCAGATTAAATTAGAGTTGGGCCAGGTTATATTAGGGATTGGCCTGGGGTGAATTTTAATTGGGTATTGGGTTAATTAAATCTGATAGGGGTGTGGCTAAATTGGCTAAAATTGAAACAATAAATGGCTGTTTGTTAAATAGC
>MU666858.1:101034-161125 GCA_026770625.1 Nicotiana glauca
AAAATGATGGGTCGAAGGGGGGGGGGGGGTTAGGTTAGGATTTAATTAAGGAAACGTAATCTGGGCCGTTGATCTTATTTGATCAATGGCTCAAATTAAATCGGGGTTGGGCCGGGTTATATTAGGGATTGGGCTGGGGTGAATTTAATTGGGTGTTGGGTCAATTAAATCTCATAGGGGTGTGGCTAAATTGGCTAAAATTGAAACAATAAAGGGTTGTTTGTTAAATAGCCAATTTCCCTCTTTTATTTTTTTTTATAAAATAGTTAAAAAGATTTTAAAACAAATTAAAGGTACTGAACTAATTAATAACGTATAAATATTAATCTAAAAATAATGAAAATGATTTTACAATTATAAAATTATGTTAATCGTAAAATCGGCTATAATTAGAATTATATGCAATTTAGCTTTAAAAATACCAAACAAATGTGTAAAAATATGCAAAAATTACCTTAGTTTTATCTTGGTGTAAATATGAGAATAAAAATAAATTACTCACTAAAAATGCTAGTCTAGGAATAATTCTTGAATTTTGTACTATTAAAATAGACAATAAATTAATTTTAAAATCCTTAAAAATAAGGAAAAAATACCAAAACTCTTGGGCATGCTTATATATGCATGTACATGCAATTTTGAGAATATTTTGAGTATATAAAAATACATGGGGAAAAATTGGGTATCAACAGCTGCCCCTCTTTACCCGACAAGTATGAAAGAGTTGTCGGGTAAAGATATGATGACCAATTTTTACTGAAACAAATGATTTGAAAGGTTTTGACCGAGCTCTGGCTCCTGAGCTTCCTACATATCCCTGGTCTTACAGGGATCAGGTCATATGTCATTCGGGAATCTATCGGCGGAATATGCCGATGGAGATTTCGAAAGACGGACGCAAAATTTAGGTTGGGAAGGATGGTCAGGGATTGATAGGCTGCGGGAACCGAAGTGGGATCGCTCATGCTGTGATGGTCGTTTCTAGGCGGCGTACCTTCAAATAAGCAATACGAACATATATTGTGCATAAATTTAAACATGATGCAGGTTCCCATTGGACCATGAATGTTGTCTTCAGACTGTTAGGATGACGTCCTCAAACCATGACATCCTGGGCCATGAAGCGTATTACAAAGGATTCGCAGGCTATGAAATGATGTTCTCGGGCTATGAGGATGATGCCTCCGAACCATGGTGCCTTTGAATAATGATATGCACAAGATAAAGATGGGGTCCTCAGGCCATGGTATGGCATTCTCGGGCTATGCGAATGGTGCCTCCGAACAATGACGCCTTTGGACGATTCGGCGATCTTTCACCCCATGAAATGCAGGAGGTGGCGATCTTTCATCCAATATAAATGGTGATATTTCAGCCGATGCGAGATTTAAATAAAGTGGCGATATGTCAGCCGATGTAAAGTGTAAATATAAATGGTGATATTTCAGCCGATGCGAGATTTAAATAAAGTGGCAATATTTTAGCCGATGTAAAGTGTAAATATAAATGGCAATATTTTAGCCGATGCAAGATTTAAATGAAGTGGCGATATTTCAGCCGATGTAAAGTGTAAATACAAATGGCGATATTTCAGCGGATGCGAGATTTAAATGAAATGGCGATCTTTCAGCCATGCGGGTGGAGACAACGCTTAGTCTCGGAAGGTACAAAGGTAGCCTTATGCAATGCAGCAAAAATACAAGTGGAGACAGAGCTTAGTCTGGGAAGGCAGAAAGGTAGCCTTATGCAATGTAGAGAAATGCAAGTAGAGACAGAGCTTAGTCTCGGAAGCCAGAAAGGTAGCCTTATGCAATGCAAGAAAATGCAGATGGAGACAATGCTTAGTCTCGGAAGGCAGAAAGGTAGCCTTATGCAATGCAAGAAAATGCAGATGGAGACAATGCTTAGTCTCGGAAGGCAGAAAGGTAGCCTTATGCAATGCAAGAAAATGCAGATGGAGACAATGCTTAGTCTCGGAAGGCAGAAAGGTAGCCTTATGCAATGCAGAGAAATACAAGCGAAGACAGAGCTTAGTCTCAGAAGGCAGAAAGGTAGCCTTATGCAATGGAAGAAAATGCAGATGGTCTGAAGACAATGCTAAGTCTCGGATGGTAGAAAGGTGGCCTTATGCAATGCAACAAAATGCAGATGGAGACAATGCTTATTCTCGTAAGACAGAAAGGTAGCCTTATGCAATGCGGAGAAATGCAAGTGGACACAGAGCTTAGTCTCGGAAGACAGAAAGGTAGCTTTATGCAATGTAAGAAAATGCATATGGAGACAAAGCTTAGTCTAAAAAGGCAGAAAGGTAGCCTTATGCAATACAAAAAAATGCAAGCGGAGATGTAGACAATGCTTAGTCTCGGAAGGCAGAAAGGTAGCCTTATGCAATGCAAGAAAATGCAGATGGAGACAATGCTTATTCTCGAAAGGCAGAATGGTAGCCCTATGCAATGCAGAGAAATGCAAGCGGAGACAGTTCTTAGTCTCGTAAGGCAGAAAGGTAGCCTTATGCAATGCGAGAAAATGCAGAAGGAGACAATGCTTAGTCTCGGATGACAGAAAGGTAGCCTTATGCAATGCAAGAAAATGTAGATGGAGACAATGCTTAGTCTCATAATGCAGAAAGGTAGCCTTATGCAATGCAAGAAAATGCAAATGGAGACAAAGCTTAGTCTCGGAAGGCAGAAAGGTAGCCTTATGCAATGTAAGAAAATGCAAGCGGAGATGGAGACAATGCTTAGTCTCAGAAGGAAGAAAGGTAGCCTTATGCAATGCAGAGAAATGCAAGTGGAGACAGTGCTTAGTCTCGGAAGGCAGAAAGATAGCCTTATGCAATCCAGCAGATAAAAGTGAATAGTAACGAAAGCTCTTAGCTGATAGATGATAGCTGATAGTTTATTACGTCGTTGTGGCTGCTGGGGATGTCATGTGCGGATAGCACTTGTAAGTAAGTGATGATTCTGAGAGTTATATTCCTGAAAAGGTATGAGTATGTAATCGTATCTGATGATTTTATGTCTTGGGGTGCCTGCATTCAAAGAAAAATCGTGAGTTTCGTAAAAGGGGAAGGTTAGTTCGTCCTCCCGCGGACTTCGCTTGTCCTACTCGGCACTTGCTTTCATTGGGTGTAGCGTCGCTAAAAAAAGCAATTTTGATAGTAGCCATGCATGATTTAGTAAAGAATATGATGTAACTACATAATTTAAAATGATTTTCTTTTAGGTGAACCGATGACTACGACGCGATTCAAGACATTGTGACCTCTTGCTTCGGAATTTTGACGGTCCTCCTCAAAATTTTTCCCCAGTTACTAGGTTAGTGCTTCCGACTGCTGCGTGTAATGACTGGTTGAAAATCAACTTCGGAATTTTGAGGGTCCTCCTCAAAATTCTGCCCCAGTTTCTAATATCGGGGGAAATGAATGTTTTATAGAATTTTGACCGAACCCATAGGGCATCCTATGTATCCCCTCTTAAATGTGAATCAGTTCAGGTGTAGTTCAAATTACATCATAAAATTATAAGTGGCTACACATAATATCGTTTCACTACATCTAAATTGATCGGCTTTGGCCAAACTTCTCCGTCCATTTCTGCAAGTATGAGGGATCCTCCTGTTAGAACCCAGTGAACTATGTTCAGGCCCTGCCAGTTAGGAGAGAACTTCCCCTTGGTTTCATCCTGATGCAGGAAAATTTTCTTCAACACCAGCTGCCCCGACGTGAATTGTCTCGGCTTGGCTCTTTTGTTGAAGGATCTGGACATCCTGGTCTGATATAATTGACCATGGCAAACTGCATTCATTCTCTTACCATCTATTAGAGATAGTTGCTCATAGCGGCTTATTACCCATTCTGCATCGTCAAGTTCTGCTTCCTGTATGATCCTCAAGGAGGGAATCTCCACCTAGGCGGGAATGACTGCCTCTGTGCCATAAACCAGCATATAGGGAGTTACTCCGGTTGATGTTTGAACTGTGGTACGGTATCCCAATAAGGAAAATGATAACATCTCATGCCACTGCTTATGCTTTTCTATCATTTTCTTTAGTATCTTCTTGATGTTCTTATTTGCTACTTCTACATCTCCATTCATCTGAGGTCTGTAGGTTGTAGAATTCTTGTGTTTCATTTTTAATGTTTCACACATGGCTTTCATCAAGTCACTGTTGAGATTGGAACCATTATCAGTAATGATTGATTCTGGGATGCCGAACCGGCAAACGATGCGGTCGCGGACAAAGTCTGCCACAACTTTCTTGGTCACTGCCTTATATGATGCTGCTTCAACCCATTTGGTGAAATAATCAATTGCCACTGGAATGAACTTATGCCTGTTTGATGTGGCAGACTCGATAAGTCCGATAACATCCATTCCCAAGCGGCGAACGGCCATGGCGAGCTTGTTGCAGTAAGCTCGTTTAGAGGCACTTTTATCATGTTTGCATGTATCTGACAGCGATGGCATTTTCGGACATACTGGATGAAGTATTTTTCCATAGTCATCCAAAAATATCCTGCTCGGAGTATCTTCTTTGCTAAGACAAAACCATTCATATGTGGGCCGCAAATCCCTGCATGAACTTCTTCTAATAACCTGGACGCTTCCTTTACTTTGATACACCTTAGTAATCCCAAATCGGGAGTCCTCCTGTACAAGATTCCTCCACTATGAACGAAGTGATTGGATAACCTTCGCTGTGTGTGCTTCTGAGTAGCGTTTGCAAGTTCTGGATATTATCCTATTGTTAAATACCTTTTGATATCATGGAACAAAGGTTTACCATCTGCTTCTTCCTCGACATGAGCACAGTAAGCTGGCCGGTCATGAATTTTCACCGGGATAGGATTAATGAAGTTCTTATCTAGATGCTGAATCATATATGATAAGGTGGCCAATGCATCGGTAAACTCATTCTGGACTCTGGGAACATGCTGGAATTTTGTCTTTGTAAACCTCTTCCTCAACTCCTGTACATGATGCGGATAAGGGAGTATCTTGGAGTTCTTGGCTGCCCATTCTTCTCGGACCTAATGTATAAGCAGGTCTGAATCCCCAATCACTAGCAACTCATGAACGTTCATGTAAATAGCCAACTTGAGCCCTAAGATGCAGGCTTCGTATTCGGCCATGTTGTTGGTGCACGGGAATCTGAGTTTGGCAGATACCGGATAATGCTGGCCGATTTCTGATACTAGGAATGATCCTATGCCCACTCTTTTTAAATTTGCTGCTCCGTCGAAAAACATCCTCCAACCATCATAGGATTATGCAATATCTCCTCCTATGACATATGCATCTTCATCAGGAAAATACGTCTTTAGAGGCTCGTATTCTCCGTCCACGGGATTTTCGGCAAGATGATCCGCCAGTGCCTGTCCTTTGAGTGCCTTCTTAGTCACGTATACAATGTTGAATTCATTAAACAGGATTTGCCACTTGGCTAGTTTGCCAGTGGGCATGGGCTTCTGAAAGATAAATTTCAGCGGATCCATTCTTGATATGAGGTAAGTGGTATATGCACAAAAATAATGCCTCAACTTCTGAGCTACCCAAGTCAAAGCATAATAGGTGCATGCTAACAGAGAGTACCGGGCCTCGTATAGAGTGAACTTCTTGCTGAGGTAATAGATGGCTTGCTCATTTCTCAATGTTTCATCGTGTTGCCCCAGAACACAACCGAATGCTCCATCCAATACAGCAAGGTAGATCAATAGCGGTGTACCAGGTTCGGGCGGAACCGGAACTGGCAGCGTTGATAGGTATTCCTTGATTCTGTCGAAGGCTTTCTGACAATCATCGGTCCATTTGGTAGCGGCATCCTTCTTCAACATTTTAAAGATGGGCTCACAAATGACAGTGGATTGAGCTATGAACCGGTTGATGTAGTTGAGTCTCCCCAAGAAACTCATGACCTCCTTCTTGTTCTTTGGCGGTGGCAATTCTTGAATGGACTTAACCTTTGATGGATCCAGCTCTATTTCTCGGCGACTTACAATGAACCCAAGCAACTTTCCAGTAGGAACCCTGAATGCGCACTTGGCGGGATTCAGTTTCAGATTGTACCTCCTCAGTCTGGTAAAGAATTTCCTCAGATCTTCCATGTTGTCGGTAGCTCTCTTGGATTTGATGATGACATCATCTACGTACACCTCAATCTCTTTGTGTATCATGTCATGGAAAATAGTAGTCATGGCCCTCATGTAGGTGGCCGTAGCATTCTTTAACCCAAACGACATCATCTTGTAACAATACATCCCCCGTGGGGTAATAAAATCCGTTTTCTTAGTGTCTTCCTCATCAATCCATATCTGATGATACCCAGCAAAACAATCAACAAACGACTGCAGCTCGTGCTTGGTGCAGTTGTCAATCAGAATGTGTATAATTGGTAAGGGGAAGTTGTCTTTCGGACTAGCCCGGTTGAGGTCCTGGTAGTCGACGCAGACCCTGACTTTCCCATCCTTCTTCGGCACTGGCACAATGTTGGCTAACCATGTTGGATACTCTACTACCCTGAGGACCTTGGCTTTGACTTGCTTGGTGATTTCTTCCTTGATTTTCAAACTCATGTCAGGCTTGAACTTCCTAAGCTTCTGTTTTACCGGCGGACATGTTGGATCCGTTGGCAGTTTGTCAGCTACAATAGATGTACTGAGACAAGTTATATCCTCATACGACCAGGCGAATATTTCTTCATACTCTCTTATAAATTTCGTGTACTCTTCCTTTTCTGATGGTGAAAGATGAACACTAATGCACGTTTCCTTGACATTCTCTGTATCCCCCAAGTTGATAACCTCAGTTTCATCCAAGTTAGACTTAGGCCTATTGTCAAAGTTCTCAACTTCTTTAACAACCTCTTCTGGTATATCATCCTCTTCTGAGTCTATATCCGTTTGTTGCGTTATCTCATTGCAAGTCACAATTTTCGGTTCATCATGATAACTAATAGTAATGTTGTGTAAAATAAAGTAAACGATAGAGAAAATAATAAGAGCGAGATTCATAAGAAACTGAAATGCTTTTGATAAATTTCATAATTGTTTTGAACATTGGAGCTCTTATTTTCGAAATTAAAAATGCAGAAAGGAAATCAACTAGCGAAAAAGTAAAAGGTAATGCATGGTGCTTTGTTCAGCCTTGCTACCCTAAAGCCGTCCAGGCCCTGGTGGTTCTGACGGACCAATTATTGAGGCGTGCTCCTCGGCTCAAGGCTTGTATGGAATGGACTTCCTCCCTCTCCTCCTCGAAAATGACACAACAGTCCATATTATCATCCTCCAGGAACAAGTTCCTCATTGCTGCTAGTGCTTCCTCTTCTTCTGACCCATAAATGACTTCGACTGGTTAGAAAGTCTGCTCCAGATGGGGTATCGGATGCTCCAATGGATAGTAAGGACCGCGCCAGGGTGGCAACCATTCCTTGAATTCCTTCTAGGTTTACTCGTATCCCAAACCAAAAGTGGTACCATGCTTTTTCAGCTTTATAGGTTTGGTGATTCCCTGGAGGTTCCTACCGAGTCCCTTGCCAGGTTCATATCCACTCCAATTCAGTATGCTTTCAATCCTGTTATCCCACCATTTATCTTTGTCCACGGCGTTGGCTCGCTCAATATGATGGTTAGTTTCCCCACCTATCTTCCTCCTTCCCTCGATTGCTGGAATGGTTTGGCGACTGTATATGGGATTGCTAGCGTTGCCATGAATAATTACCTCTTGGTGATTCCATTCGAATTTCATCGCTTTGTGTAGGATTGATGCTATGGCTCCGCCGGCATGAATCTAGGGCCGTCCGAACAAAAGATTGTAGGATGCTGGGATGTCTATCACTTGAAAGTCGACATCGAACCAGGTTGGTCCCATCTGCAGACACAAACTAATTTCCCCAATGGTGGACCTTTGGGAGCCGTCGAAAGCTTTTTGACATTGATGGCTCCATCTTTGATCTCATGCAGGCTTTTCCCTAATGTTCGGAGAGTCACTAAGGGAAAAATATTGAGGCTGGACCCTCCGTCAATCAAAATCCTGGTGATGAAATAATCCTCGCATTTCACAGTGATGTACAGCGCCTTGTTGCGGCTCAACCCTTCTAGTGGCAGCTCATCTTCGTGGAAAGTGATTTTGTGACTTTCCAATAGTTTCCCCACCATGTTTTCCATTTCTCCTCCAGTTATACTGCTAGGCACATATGCCTCACTCAGTATCTTCATGAAGCCGTTCTTATGTGCATCGGAGCTTTGCAGCAGAGCTAGGATGGAGATCTGTGCCGGTGTTTATTCAGTTGACCAATGATTGAGTACTCTTTTGCCTGTACCTTCCTCTATAGGTTATTAGGCCCAGTTTTGGTAGGTCGTCCAGAGTCGTGCTTACTTGATTCAGCCAAATGTTCCGGAGTATAAACCCTGCCAGTTCGGGTCATACCCTGTGCTGCAATTGCTTCTCCAGATGTGGCTTTCCTTTTCCTTCTTGCCTCGGCTATGTAGTCCCAAGGGACGGTCTTTGTGTAGAATAGTGCTATGGCTGACATTGCCACCGAGATAGGTAGCATCGCTTTGGGAGGTAACACAACAAATTAAAATGGTACATGTGCCTTTGGGGACCCAAACTCAATATCAATTGGTCCTAGTGCCTTTGTGAAAGGTGGTGCTTCATGATCGAGTGGTATGGACATGTTCACCTCGGTGTCTTCAAAAGGCTGACCTGGACTACAATCGGATTAAGTGTGACTATTGGTTTCTTTGGCTCGTCACGCTCAGTGATTAATGTGATCGATCACTTGGGGTCTCAGTCATCTTCTATCTCTATCATATGAACGCCTCCCCCTTTGTGGTCAGGCAGAGGGTTGTTGCGGACGTTCGGAGCAGGCTCATTTGCCACAATGATCTTGTGGTCAATCAAGGCCTGAATCTTGTCCTTCAGGGATCGGCACTCATAAATGGTATGACCCTTCATGACGGAATGGTATGCATAGGTTTTGTTCAGGTTGACCCATTAGGAGGGATTTTCTGGAGTTATGGCACGGATAGGGGTGATGTAACCAGCGGCTTTAAGCCTTTCATACAGCCGGTCGATTGGTTCAGCAATGGTGGTGTACTGTTTGGGAGGTCTTCGATCAAAGTTTGGCCAGGGTCTAGGGAAATTTTGGCGAGGTGATTGATAGTGAACTCGTTGGGTATTGTAGGCTTGGTAGACGTATGCTGGGTGGGAGTATTTGGGTGATGTAGGCTGGTATGAAGGAAGTGGAGATGATTGGTAAATAGGTGGTGGAGCGTGGTAGGAAGGCGGTGGTGCTTGGTAATTTGGGATAGGTTGATATGTGAGAGGATATATCGGGTTGGCTTGGTATTTTATTGGGGATTCCATCCTCTGTGCAACCATCACGGCACTCACATCCCTTTTCTTGGATGCGCCGCCAGACTGTAGAGCCTTGTTGGTAGCCTGCAATGCTTAGAAGTTAGTGACCATACCACTTTTGATACCTTCCTCGATCCTCTCCCCTAGTTTGATGATGTCGTAAAATTTTTGGCCTTCGATCAACATCAACCTCTAGTAGTATTGTGGGTCCTGAGCTCGAACGAAAAATCTATCATCTGTTTTTCTTCTAATTCTTCTTTAAATTCTGGATATAGAATACATCTGGCGCATTCTCTGTATTGAATCTGAACCTGTCCATGAAATCGTACGCCATACCTACCCAATTCGTCCACTTCTTGGGGTCTTGACTAATGTACCAAGATAGAGCATCCCCTTTCAAACTTCTCATAAAGAGCTTCATGAGGATCTTTTAATCTCTCCCGACTCCGACCAACTTATCGCAGTATGTCCTTAAATGGGCTCTGGGATCCCCTGTGCCATCAAATATTTCAAACTTGGGAGGTTTATACCCCTCTGGAAGTTCAACATCTGGCCGGATGCAAAGGTCCTCATAATTCAGCCCCTCGATACCTTTGTTTCATTCAACACCCTGGACTCAGCTAGTACGTTTCTTGAGCTCTGCAGCTAGGTTGTTGATAAGAGAGTCTTTGTCATCAGACTCAGGTGTGCTTGAAATGTGTTGAGTGGGATGCGGCATAGTTTCCACATAAATGGGATTGTTGTGATGAGGGTAACAATGGTCATTTGTAGAGTTTAGTAGTTCAAGGATGAGTAATGGGGTGTTACTTGAAGTGTGGCATGTGTTGTAGTGGTGATGGGGAGCGGGTTGATTTTCTAGTTTTTGTGTAGGTATGGGGTTCTGACTGTTGGGAAAGTTGACATCTGGGGTGGTGAGGGAAAATGACAAGCTGGCTAGATTCCGGACTTGGTCTAGTTCTTCGTGAAATTTCAATAACTTTTGTTCAAGCTAGGAGGAACTTTCCTTGGAAACCTGAATACCCTGGGAAGTCTCTACCATTTCACCCGAATTCTCCTTCCTCACGTTACCCAAGTCTTCCATTTTTCCTTTGTTCTTGTTTCTGATAGGACTTGGATGAGGAGGAGGTAGAGGGCCCTTGGATCTCGTAGAGTATGATGATGCCAGAGTGCAATGGACTAACCTTTGGGGATAGGGAATAAAACAAAAAGGTAACAAGTTAGTAAAGATTATGAGGAGAAAAAATTGCGATATTTAAACTCATAGTGCAATAGTATGAACCTTGTCCCAATTTGGGAGCCTCGTAGTGCCCGAGGTAGGCCCAGCGACAAGTTGATTTGGAGAACTTATAACGCTAAATGCCTCATTTTATTGATAAAAATAAGACGAATCTCAAAACAAAACTAAAAAAATAGCATAAATAAAATGTCATTAATGGTCGTGGGCCTTATTACATTAAAGAAAAAGAAAGGCTCATAACTACTTGGTCCCAGAATGGCCTTCCCCAGACTCGGAATCTTTAGTTCCATCGAACAGCTTCACCAGCTCACGCAGTCCCAGCAGCAAGTTAGCTCTAGCCAAGTGTCCCCCTTCGCTTCCCTCGGCATTCTGGCAGTTTTCGATCCTTTGGATGAACTTCCTTTCCAATTCTACCAAACCTCGCTCCAAATACCCTAGTCGCTTGTTGGCACTGACAGCCATATCTTTCCCTTCCTCGATCAACTTTTGATGGGCTTCTTGAATTTCCCGGTGCTCATTCTCGCATTCTCGAATCCTTTTACGAAATTGGTTGTACTTAACCCGCTCCTCAGCCTTTTCATCGAAGACCCTGTGACCTCGAGCAAACCCTGGTTGTCCCAAGCCCTCATGATCATCCTCTAGCAAACCTGAGTAGTATGGCGAACAACTGGCGTGATATCTATCTGGCTCAATAGAATCTCTCCCCAATATGATTTTGCAATGCCACATGTGCTGAGCTCGGCATTTATAAGGGCTATCGTCATCCTGAAAGTCGGCCCTTAAATGACCCATTTTGTCGACCCTTGGTATAACCTGCTTCCTGCCTGCCTGTCTCATTACTCGGAAAGGGATATATGGATAAGTTCCTCTCAGGCAGATGAGAATAAGAAATGGTGCATCCCGAGATCGGACAATGAACTCTTCAGTAGGGAACCATTCGAACATCCACTGCAGTTGGTCTTCTTTCAGATTTTCAAACAACTCTACCCATTCTTTAGCGTCTTCGGGTTGAGCAAACATGTTAGGCATATAGTTCATTCGCCTTGGCTGATATAAGGCGATATGGTCATCCCAGTCCCTATGTAGGATCTCTTGCCGGTATTCACCCTTTAGGAGGTGCTCCATGAGCCAAAGTTGGAGTAGTAAGTTACAACACTCAAAGTGATTGGCCCCTTGTTAACATTTTCCTAAGTCTTGGTATATCTCCGCGACAATCATTGGTACTATGCTGAAAGGCTACCTGCCAATCCCTTCCATTAGGTTCTTGGTAACCATGGCCAGTCTGGTATAGATCGTAGCCTTCTTCATGGGAAATACTATCATGCCCAAGAAGCAGAATATGAAGACGAAGACTCTTCTGTGGATATGCCCCAATGAGGCAAGGGAGAATTTGTCTAGGTAGGTGCGGTAGGACTTGCTATCGCAGTACCTCTCGTACAGATAGTCAAAAGGAATGTAGGAGTCCTTCAAAGAAGTCAAGTCTGGGTTTTTCTTTAGTCCCATCATCTTGAGGAAACCCCTACCCTTGCGATTTTCTGGCATAAGCTAACCCGGAGTCTCCCAAGGAATACCAGCTAACCCTCATATTTCTTCGAGCAAAGGGGTCATTTCAAGGTCCCTGAAGTGAAACACTGATCTATCACTATCCCAGAATAAGGTTGCGGCCTCTATGATTTTGTTGTCGTGCTGGATCTCCAAAAGAGAAGGCGAATTCCCCAAATATTTGCGGACAAGAGTATGGTCACTGGAGTGAAGGTCTTCCCACCAGCTTAGCAACCTTGGGTGAATGTTCGTTACCATGCCGAATCTGGGGACTTCGTGCCTCATTTTCTGCAAATCAAAGTGTTAGACCATTACCCCGTCGGACTCGACTATTTAAACCAATAATTAGCATAAACGACATTTAGTTCTCAAAATAAATGCACAAAATATGGTGGCTTCTGTTTGGGTTCCAAGGAAACCCAGTGGACTTTGGACAAGGCTATCTTAAAGAGTCATTATTTGGACAACATAGCTGACTCGACTAGGTTTGACAGTGATGCATGCACAGTTAAACAGAACCAGGTTTCTATGGGGTATTAGACCGATACCGTTGAGCGGACAACTCAAGAGGGAAAGTCACGGAACCGTCGACTGCACTGCTGATCGACTAGTTTTATGGCAAATATGCCTTTACCATATTTAGGGTGTGATATATTGGAAGGGCGCAACCACTCATTGTAAGCGTTGCTAAGGTATATGTTTGCCACGAGTGGAATATGATGTTGAAGATGTAATTACAAGAATGAAACAAATTGTCACGTATTTGCCCGTTCAAAAAAAAAATGATTACAATAATTGTGGTGATTTAAATAGTATTGAAGGAATTCGGAAAAAGCATTAAAGAAAAGAAAACAAAGAGCCAAGTCAGTTTCAAAGTAGAAGAGAGATAAAGACATTAAATAAAAGCGATAAAGAAGCAATAAAGTCACAAATAACATGAAATGGTAAAATCCTAAAGAACTCCCTAGCAGAGTCGCCATACTGTCGATGCCCGCTTTTCCTAAAAGCGAAATCAGGTTTATGACATTTGGGAGGACAACTCTTTTCCTTTTGGGAATTGGGTTTTGAATTGAAGAGTCGCCATCTAATGATTAAAGTTCATTAGGACACTAAAAAGTGTTTTTTGAGTTGGAAAACCAGGGTTTAGGTAAGGGCTAGAAATTATCTCGAGGGGAAGGTGTTAGGCACCCCTCAAGATCCACTAGTGTGGTTCCCGGCCATGTTATATTGTGACTTCACATAATCAAGTAGCCAATTAGAGATTCAAGTATACAACATTGCAAATAAGTTAAAAAGAGCTTCGAAGGTAAGTAGGGAAGGCAGATATTTATAAAAAAATTCTATAGTTTTACAAGAAGAGACGAAAACAAACAAAGGGAGAGGGGTCCTAGGTTTATCACTAATATGGATCATCAATGCAATATTCAGTAACTGCCCCTCAGAAAAAGGCTACATGAGATATTAGTGCATCGGTTATCATCTTCATATTCTACCCTTCCCACTCCGTAAAGGGTATTAAATGCGTGAGTTGGTCATGAATACTTATTGCGTGCTATTACTCATCCCGTCCTATAAGTCCTGGAGGGTATTCAGGACCACTATTCCTACGTGGTAGGGAGTAGGCTGAACCCTTAAGTTTAAAGGCAAAGATGCTAAGTGACATACGTAACAAATAGGACTACACATAAGGGAACATACAAAGACACATAAAGGCTCAAAGATCCCTCCACAAATGGACACATAATTAGCACGTCTCAAACGCATTAAAAGTCTCAAAGATAAGAGTTTAAAAAACGGGAATGTTGAAATAAAAACGGTAAGTTTCAGTGAAAGCAGAAGCCTTAATTAAGACTGAATGACTTGAAGCATGTTTGACTTTCCGAAATACAACTAGAGACAGCAGTAAGATTTAGAAGTATACTGCAGTTTAGGAATTAATGAAAATATAAATAAAATCGTTAAAACACACTTTGAAAATAGAGTAAAGACATTAAAGATACAGTAACTTGATGAGACGTAGGATAAATATTTTTTAAAAAAATAGCACGATTCTGGGCAGAAAGGGTAACCCAGTAGAAAACATAATAGAACAGATGCACAATTTTGAGGTCATTTCAAAGTAGGGCGGGAGTTTTAGTAAAACGGAGTGAACTTCAGAGAGACAGGACTAAAAGTAGAGTTCAGGATGTTAAAGGACGTTGATTGGTCCTAAACTGGTAAAAACATGATTGATCACTTCTTATTAGACCTAAAGCTTTCCTTTGCGTCATATGTATTGCTTACTTGTCTTAGAGGGTGAACATGCATATTAATCTCTAATTTTAAAAAAAGGATATGCATACAGTACTTGTATTATTAGATTTAGCATGATAGTAGGCGTTTTGACAATCGCAACCCCAATAAGTATAAAACTATAAGCAACAGGATGGCTAATGCACATAGGACTTTATAAAACATGATTTCTACTATGCCAATGCAGTAATGACAGTTTATTGGGCTTATTGCTAATTGATTAATATTACAAAGTGAGTACAATAACATACTGAGAGTGAAAGACCTAAAATAAGGTTTCTAATGCATGATATGCATGTCCTAAGTAGGTTGTCTATTGCGCAAATAGGTAAATAAAACCTATAAACAGGTTTTCTACCCATTGAAATAAGCATGCATACCCCTCCCCCCATATTCACTATTCAGCCCCCAATGATTCATTTACAAATTATTACAAACCAATAGTATCTGAATTACAGTAATATAGAACAAAAATAAGAAGTTATTCTATAGGGAGCCTTTAATCAGACCCAGTCTTCGAACCTCACTCCCTTCGAGTTTCACAACCTTTGCCATGGTCTTGGTACGGCAAAGCTCCCTAGGGCCCCATTGGGCCCCTGGCCAATACCAGCACCTAAACACCTAGTATAGTGCAGGATAGGTGCAGTGTAGAATTACCAGCCTTGTGTGTCAAAGTTCAGTGAGTACTCAGAGGTACCAAAAGCAATGCTCACACGAAGGGGGTAGAACCTATTCTCTAAGAGTAGTTAGAGTGCTTGATATAGTTTTAAAGGAATTGAGTTGATAAAAACAGTTTGAAAATGATCCATCTAGAATCAGTTTTTGAAAGAAAACAATAGAAGAGTGCAACAGTTTCGGAAGAAGGTGAGTAGGAAAATCTCAGAACTAGAATGTCACATATGGTTCAGGGAAGCAAACATAAACAAGGGAAAGGGGAAATGGGGACAAGTAGTTCACATGTAAGAGCATATTTGCACACACGTAGACATCAAAGAAGGCATTTCAGGACTTAAACGGTCACAACACATTTCATCACAAAGTGTTCATGCTAGGGGGTTAACAGCATGAGATTGAGGGATGCCAAACAGGTTCACACATCATGTTCATGGAAGGGGTTCAGGATTACTTAGTAGCTAGAAGGGTCATGAATACATGCTAATAATGTACTGGGGTTAGGGTGTAAGGAAAAATTGTAGTAAACAAGTAGGGGAAGAAATAGACATGCTAAATTAAGGGAAGGGTAATCACATCAATGAACTAACAAAGAGGCATGCTAATTGCAATTTCAACAGTAGAACCATAAGTAGAAGAATACAAGAAATAAGAGAAAGTGCAATAAAAACATGTTGTTATGGATGTTGTAACTCAAATAGAAGACATACCAATAAGAGAGCAAGAGTAGGATGCAAAGACAAAGTGATAACACAATGTTAGCCTTGTCTTACAGCCGGCTAACATTAGGCAATAACAGAAAACAACAACAGAGCAAAAGGAGAAAGAGAGAAAGAGCACAAGAGAATGTAGAATTGAGAGTATTCACTGATGTCTCCTTTGCTAATCAAAGAGTAGAGTATTTATAATTCTAAAAACGAGTAGAAAAATAAGGTAAGAAGCAAAGTGTAGTATAGTTATAGAAGTAAATACAATTAGAATCCCAATCAATTTAAGTACTCCCCTTTAGTTGGGGAGTCCTAGTTCAAACGACTAACATAGTGACAAATAAGCAAAGAGAACTAATTGAAAGACTAATTTCAATCACACGGAGAGTAGTAAACAATAAGGCATGTGATTAGGACCATGTACAGAACATATGAATTAAGGAAAGTAAGAATCAATTGGCAACATGCTTGCGTATAAAATAAGGTAGAGTATCATTCTGAAAATCAGTAAGAGATCCCCTGGTATCGCAGGGAATCAATTATCATCTAAGGCAGATGTCAACAAATAAGGAAATACGCGAAATCAGTAAAGAGTGTTAAGGCAAGTATCACAGTTAAAGGAAAATACACAAAATCAGTAAAGAGTTCTAAGGCAAGTATCACAGTTAAAGGAAAATACACAAAATCAGTAAAGAGTTCTAAGGCAAGTATACACAAAATCAGTAAAATGTTCTAAGGCAAGTATCATAGTCAATACACAGAAGGGTCAATACAAGTAACAAGTAACAAACTGTAGGAATCACTAAGTATTTAAATAGCAGTCATGCGATTAACAGGGAGAAGTACTCATAGAACAACAGGAATTAAAGGTCAAAACAATGAATCAACGCAGGAGTTGCAGATAACCCATAGACGCATAGTTAAGTAGCAAAGAAACAACCCAGAATACCTAGGGTTTCATCAATACTGGTTCGAATAACGTAAAATTAGGAGATAATAGCTTAAAACACAACATAGACGTTTAACAAATATGGGACACTTTATGAGAACAGGGTCGAGAAACCCTAATTTCAAATAGGAGACAAAGATGCTTAAAACCTGATCATTTGTAAAGATCGAGTAAAGAAAGGTTTAAAACATGAAGGAGTGAGTCACAAATCATTAAAATACCGACGGTTTTTTGAAGAGACTTAGGTCGAGGTTAGGGTTTTATAAGAAACCAGAAGAAGTAGGGATAACATGGCCGTGAAACTCAGGAACCATGGTGATTAGAATACCATCGAGTCAAAACTCATCGGAGAAAGGCCAAAAACAACCCAGGCAAAGATTCTAGTGGCCGTCAGGCATGGCTGGAACCTACAGAGGTCTTGGGAATGAAAGGAACCGGTGAGATTAGGCTTCAAGGCGGCTGGTGGTCGAAAGAGGTGAGGATGGAGGTGGCCAGAGAGATGCTAAAAGCCATCGGAGAAGAACCAGAAGGTTCTAGAGAGAAGGAAGAGAAGAAGAGACAGGATAGGGAGAGAGTGGTCTCGAGAAAATGAGGGGTCGAAGGGGGGGAAAATTAGGATTTAATTAAGGAAAGGTGATCTGGGCAGTTGATCTTACTTGATCAACGACTCAAATTAAATCGGGGTTGGGCCGGGATGTATTAGGGATTGGGCTAGGGTGAATTTAATTGGGTATTGGGTCAATTAAATCTGATAGGGGTCTGGCTAAATGGGCTAAAATTAAAACAATAAAGGGTTGTTTGTTAAATATCCAATTTCCCTCTTTTATTTTTTTAATAAAATAGTTAAAAAAGATTTTAAAACAAATTAAATGTACTGAACTAATTAATAACTTATAAATATTAATCTAAAAATNGATTAAATCGGGTTTGGGTCGGGTTATATTAGGGATTGGGCTGGGGTGAATTTAATTGGGTATTGGGTCAATTAAATCTGATGGGGGTGTGGCTAAATTGGCTAAAATTGAAATAATAAAGGGCTGTTTGTTAAATAGCTAATTTCGCTCTTTATTTTTTTTATAAAATAGTTAAAAAGATTTTAAAACAAATTAAAGGTACCGAACTAATTAATAATGTATAAATATTAATCTAAAAATATTGGAAATAATTTTACAATTATAAAATGCTGTTAATCGTAAAATAGTGTATAATTGCAATTATATGCATTTTAGCTTTAAAAATACCAAACAAATGTGTAAAAATATGCAAAAATTACCTTAATTATATCTTGGTGTAAATATAAGAATAAAAATAAATTACTCACCAAAAATTCTAGTCTGGGAATAATTATTGAATTTTGAAGTATTAAAATAGACAATAAATTGATTTTAAAATCCTTAAAAATAAGAAAAAATTACCAAAACTCTTGGGTATGCTTATATATGCATGTACATGCTATTTTGAGTATATAAAAGTACATGGGGAAAAATTGGGTATCAATAGTAATCAATGCATTCTTGAAAACTAAATTGATGGCAGTACTGTCACTTTGAAGAACAAGAATCGACAGTGCATTGAATAACGTCGAAAAGCCAAATCCATGGGATGTCCCGGTTATTGTGAAGGCATTCGTCATAGCTTGCATCACCGGTATGACGTAGTCGTGGAAATCCCGAAGGGTCGGATATCAAAATCATTTCCCATTACTTCGTTCTAGGAAAGAAGAGACTATCTGTATACGGTAAAATCAGAGGATCCAATTTCCCGTCATAAAGGCATTCCAAAAGACCAACTCAAATCCTCGAGGCCGTAAAGTTGTGACCCAGTTCCCTCCTTTGATGCTCGTCGACACCCGGCCTACAGGCAAAATTGATTGTGGCAAGGGTAAATATGGGGAGCTCCCAAGACACTCGGCTAAGTTTGACAAAGCCTAATCGGCCTACTCTGAACCCGAATCAGGGTGTCACGTCTAGCTATCCCATCTCCATATCTTTATAATTAATGTATGTTGTACCATATAAATACCCCCTTCTATATAAAGGGGATCCTTGCTATTTTGTAACCAACTGTTGCTATTCCAACTACTTCACATGAAATATATAAGAACTCCCTCTCATTTCCCTCTAACATACTCTCTCAATATTATTGTTCTTATGTATTGTCTTCATATTTGTTCTTCATTTATTGCTCATTATTAGTCATAAAGAGTCACCCTTAATTATATCAAAACTGTTAGCCCTTCCCCGACTAACTTTAATAGCTCAAACCTGAGCCCAGGAATCGGCCCTGTATCGGCCAGTCCGAGATCTCGATTGGCTAGCTCATAACTCTATTTTAACTTGCATTCCGTCTCTAAACTTCTATATACATCATCATCTTCTTAAACAACTAGCATAGAAATAGATAACGTATTTTTAGAGTCCCATCAACAAATTTAATTGTTATTACCATTTTTACGGTAAACAGATTTATCATGCAAGGCCAGTCCAGTTGAACCCAAAACCTACATCAATCGATTGCTCACGATGAGAGAAATCACTTGATATTAGTTTCAGTTCATCTTACTCACTCCAAGTTCTATCCAGTTTATGACCGTTCAAGACAGAGCCTTATGGTACTTTCCTTCTTTTGTTCTTCTTCTTTTTCGTAATTGTTGTTTCCCGCTTAGTTCGCATGTTTAGGTTTAATGTTATTTATTTAAATCATTTTTTGTCTATGTTAATCATCAAATGCTGGTTTCTGAAATCAACAGTCTCATTGTATCAGTGTCTTTGTGGATTCCATCGTGAATCTGTTTCATTTCAGGTTTATTTTAAGTCTTCAAATGTTTAATTTCTCTAAGTTATAATTGCATCGTCTAGTTGGTTATTTGTTGTCAGATTTGTTTTACTGATATTTGACTGCTTTATTTCTATTTGTTATGATTTGTAAATGTTAGACACTTCTAGGGGTCAATTGAATAAAAGGAAAACTTCAGGGGTTTGTTTGAAGGGTGGGTAAATATAACAGAATAAAAACTCTACTAGAAGGTTATAGAATAGGGGGCAGCTAGTCTCATTTTGTTAGCACAAAATGCTGAAACCAATGTGGGGCAGCTAGCTATCCAAGTTTGTTAAAAGACACCTTGTGGCTTAAGGGAATAATTCCCTACCCTTTTCAGCACATGACACCCTTGATAGAAATATATAGAACCCTTCCCTTACTCTTGAATATAGATTTCTGAACCCTAAAAAGACCCCCAAAAATTCCAGCGCTACTGTTTTCATTGTTAGCTATTAATTCTGATTTTTCACCAGAAGTTAGAACAAAAATTCTGGGAAACCTATGGTCATCTAGAGCAGAATAATGGGTTGACATTGAAGTTGTTACTGATGCACCTCACTGATGTATTTAGAAGTCATTTTCTATCTTGTGTTTGCATTACTTTGCCTTTTGCTGTAATTTCTGCATTTAGGTATATAAACCTTACCTACCTTATTCTATGTTGATTTAATGCAATGAAAAGATGATGTGCTTCATGTTATACTTGTTGTTTGATTGCTGAAAATTAGCATATCTAGTTTCTGGTGTAGTTATGCTATTCTTGTTGAAGTTTGTAAGTAGTTTGAATGGTGAAAAGAGCTTGGTTTAAGATTAATAGTATAAACTTGCAAGTATGACTTTACTTTTGGGGTTTTTGAATAGTTTTTTTACCTTTGTTGCTTTTCATGATAAACTCGCAAATCCGTTCTGTAAGATAGCATTGAAAGAAGTTTGACATGTTTTTCCTCTAATTTTTCCTTGTGTGTTGAAACCATGGATAGTTATAATTGCAGTAACTATTTGTTCCATTTATTTGCAACTATGATGAGTCGAACGTAGATTTGCAAGCTAGCTCTTATCCTTGCAAATGCAAGCACTGTTTTGAATCACAAATCACATGGGTTGAAGTAGGTTGCCTTAACGGAAGAATGGGATGTCTTGTGAAGCTTCTCTTTGATAATTAGCTAGACATCAAGATTACTTAGTCATTATGATTAGAATTATATAAATTTATTTTCAATTATCTGTTTTGTATAGCTTGATTTAATTACACTTGGATACTGTTAGTGAATTTTTAATTTTCAGAATTTATGTACTTGCTATTAAGCATATTCAGAAGGCCAGCAGGTTTATGTAACAAATTTGGCCAAAAGTGGGCCTAGATGGGTGGCCTGGTTAGGATCACATCTGATGTGGTCCTGGACCCTTGTCTCACATGTTGAGCTCAATTTCAAGGCCCAAATAGTGTCAGCGTTTTTGTTTTCTTTTATTTAAAAGGATGTGATCAAATAGCCTATTGGGCCTTTTGCAGGCCTAGCTCACCTTAGAATGATCATAAATCTCCATGTCTGCTTAATTTGCTTCAACAATTTTGTCTTAAGCTTTCTGTTTAGTATAATAAACATCGACTTCTAGTAATGAAAGCACAGTTGTGCAATGTTGGGCCTGGCATTTGGCCCACTTGAAGCTGTTTGGCTGTTTGCCCTTGTCTTCGCTCCTGGGCTCGATTTTGAGCCTAATTTTTCTGTTAAATAATTTCAGGCTTAGTATTAACCTAGAATTTTCTTAGATAAGTAAAGGCTCAGTGTTTATCACTTTTAGTTACTTACAAATGAGTAGCTTTTCATAAAGTTCCAAACTTAGTTTTTAAGAAGATGAATATTCAAAGCTTGCTTTAGGCACGTTCAATATACCATCGTGGTTGTGTACACATTCCCGTGACATAATTAAAATTTTAAAAAATAAAATCGAAGTACGCGTTCGTGCAACTTTGACTAAACTTTCTTAATAATAATAATGTGTGATTAACTGCGGACACTTATGCGTGACATGATTTTTGACGCACCTAACGAAGGGGTACACGTTCACGTGACCTGTTTTTAGATAATTTCTTAATTAAAAGAGGTGAAAGCACACAGGTTCCAAAACGAGTAGTTAAACAATTTAATAAGCCAGGTATGATCAAAGCGACCGTGCTAAAATCACGGAACACGAGAATGCCTAACACCTTCTACCGGGTTAACGGAATTTCTTACCCAGATTTTTGTGTTTGCAGACCATAAATAAGAGTCAACTTCCTCGATTCGGAATTTTAAACCGGTGAATTGGGACCCCATAAATTATCCCAAGTGACGATTCTGAATTCGATAAATAATGCTATTTTGATTGTCACTTCAATTGGAACAACCCCCGTATACCCTTTTCGGGGTAGAAAAAATAGGCGCGACATCTCTTGCGACTCTACTGGGGACAAGAACACAAAATCTCTAGTTCAGGGTTCAAGAATACGAGCTCTTTAATATGATTTTATTTGGCTTTCTTTATTGTTAATATTACTGTATTTTGTGAACCTAATGTGCTAATTGTTGTTTATTTACCATTTCAATATAGTTTGAATTGTATTAAAATGTCTTCTTACACCACCCCTCTGAGTCTTCTAAAAAATGGTGCACACATTTGCGTGGCCCACCTTTCTATTAGTAGTTATACCAAATAGAGCAAGGTTGGGCCAACAACAAGGCGAGACACACTTTAGTGCTCCCGATATGTTACCCCCATCTCGGCTCGAGCTGTCTACTCGGATAAGTCAGGTCTAGAACACAACCTCATGTTTAAACCTAGAATAACATAGTAGGAACGTTTGTTCGCATCACGTGCATTTGACTTTGGGGACTCAACACAGGGGTTGGGTCCATCTAGGACATGTGTACCCAAAATAACAGACCATCCTGACGCATCCTACATGCTATGTGAATATTTATTTGTTTCGGTTTGCATGTTGATCGGTTAGGAAAAGAAAATAAAGAGAAAACCCAAGAGTGTGGTAGGATAGACAATTTACCCGGTTCTAGAAATTCCAGTATTTGAAAATGCCTCGAAACTCTGCCAAATTGTTTTTTCAATGTCATGTTATTTTTCCAATTATGTCAAAATTGACAGAACTACGTAGGTCTGATTCTCACCGGATGTGGGATACGTAGGCAACCTACATAAGGTTCGGCCTTATTTTTGCAAAAGAACAAAAAACATCAAATAAAATGTAGTTTAGGGCTTTGGTTTAAAGAATAAGACAACCCAATTTCGGTTATGTCTTAAGCCATTCTTGCCGAGATAGCTTTAGAGTATCTTTTAATTGTCGAAGGGCTATTTTCATAAATAACGGATAAGTCTGTCGGTAAGATGTCATTTTTCCATAAAGTACCTACCCTCGGCCTCAAAATATATTTGGATTTGTAAAGGGGAAACGTTGCAAAAACGACCACTTTTGCTAAAATAACACGGGGGGCATTATTCGTTGATTCTCTTTTTAGAAATTAAAAACTTGTTTCACAAAAGAGTCTACCGGAGTCAACCCTAACCTTAACCATCCACAGGTACAAATGAACACTGTCCATAACCCGTCACAATTGGTCATAGAACAAGCTCAGTTACAGCTTCGTATGTGGTGGAATGATCTAGATGAAGATAGTCAGGATTGGGTAAAAGAGAAGTTGGGTGACCTTATAAACATTATGGAAATCAAACTGCGGGAGGATATACAAGGCTTTGGTAACTTTTTGGGATCCTGTCCACAACGTTTTCCATTTCTCGAATCTTGAGCTAACCCCAACTTTAGAGGAAATAGCCGGATATATTGACTTTGGTCGGGACTTGAGGAAACATCAACTTATATTCCTAAGGGCTCCCTCTGTGCACAAGTTCTTTGATTTCATGAGTATCAGTAAGCAAATGAAAAAGGCCCATGTAAACAGAGGATATGGTTCCTTCTACTTCTTGTATTTCAGGTTTGCGCATTCAGCTGGGTTCGAAACACATAAAAAGGGATTAAACAACAAACAAGATAAGAGCATCTGGAAAATTCATCGTTGGTTCGCTTTTATAGTGGAATTGTTTGGAATTATAGTCTTTACGTATGTAGAACGGACAATAGATATTCACATGGCTAGAATTGCACAAACCCTCATTACTAAAAAAAAGATCACACACTTGTTGTGTTAGTGCTGGCAGACATTTATCGAGCATTAACATTGTGTAAGTCCGGGGCTCAATTCTTTGAAGGTTGTAATGTGCTTCTGCAAATGTGGTTGATCGAGCATCTCCGCCATCAGCCCAAATTCAGGAGTTATGGCTCCAGCAAGGACAACTTCATCACGAGTTATGAGGAAAGGGTGAAAGACAACAATTCTCCAGAAAGTTTTGAAGCCTGGGTCCCCCACTTAAGAACCCTAAAAGTAAGTCAGATTGAATGGACTCTTCGATGGCTTTCGGTAACAGAAGTCATACACATGACAGCTACAAAAGGCTACCTAATGTTGATGGGTCTAAGAAGTGTCCAACCATATCTACTGCATAGAGTTTTAAGGCAGCTGGGAAGATATCAAGTGGCACCCGAAGATGCAGATATGAGTACCCAAGTCATTGAGCTACACCCAGAAGCAACATTACCCGAGGCTTTAGTCCAACAAGATTGGAATGGTTGCCGATATTTGAAAAGTGACACCGAGGTACCAAATCTTGCGAGAGGGGAAGTTGATCCAGATTATGCCGTTGGTTTGAAAGAAGGTCTTATGCAAATAATGAGACTGAGCTCGAGCCTAAGCCTGAGAGGCCCGCCAAGAGACCTCATGTTCAGGCTTCTGAAGATAAATTCGAGAAATGTTTGCCTGGGGGGAAAAAGAGAAAATTATCAAGCCGCCATTCACACCCTAGAAGAAAAATTAATAAACATCGAATTTAATAATGATCTCCAGGCGCAAGAAGCTGAAAGTGAAAGGAGGAGGTTGGTCCAAGAAAATGAAGCCCTCCGAGACTGAATCTAGAAGATAAAAATAGCAGCTAAGAACCCTGCCAGAAATGGAAAAGATGAGAAACTTATAGACAGACTGAGAAGGAAAGTATGTAACTATGGATTTGATTTTGAAAAGACTGAAGGTGAACTAGCAAAGGCCCGAGTAAAGTTATCCAATAATGCAGAGGGACGGGCAAGTTTCATTCAATAGTTGAAGGAGAAATACGACAAAGGAATCATGGGTCTGAAGAAAAAGATCAATACCCTTGAGAGCGAAATAACCAAGTAGGCAAGGGACTTCAAAGAAGAAAGAGAACACTGCTATGCCCTAATGTCGCAGTTTGAAGAGGACCTATAACAATTGCAAGAGCAAAATCATGCAGCCACACAAGTTTTGGAGGCCAGATCTCAATAGATTGGACATATGCTACAAGAGAAGGGTGTCATCAGGGAGAAGGTTAAAAGGATTGATGACTATATTGTGATGAAGTGCAAGGAATGAGAGGACATGACTAGGTCCATGTTCTTCGCTACAGTTATGATTTTTGTACGTCAGATAATGGACGGCCTATATCGCCTCCAAGAAGATATGGCATGTAGGCCTGCGGCAAGACCGACTGATGTCTCACGGGCCCCTGGAGCAGTAGTGGAGGCACTTATGTATTCCTGATTTTAATTTTTCGAGTCTGTATTGCAGTTTCTTTTAGAGTCTGTTAGTCCATTTTGCATTTTGTTTTAGCTTTTGGAATCCATAAGTCTGTAGGGAGGAGTCGTTGTAATAGAGGAAAAACCAAAATATTTTTACTTTATGAAAATTTGAAAAATCAAAAAGTATGTTTTTCTTTTTCTTTCACATTTATCCCCTGAACTACGTAATGATCTGATTCACGCGGTGTCATGATACGTACGCAATCCCCATAGGATTCGATCATAACCATAAAATAAATAAATAAAGAGAAGAAAAAGAGAGAGAGAGAGAGAAAATAAAAGAGAAGGAAATTTGAGTGAAAAGAAATAATGGCAAAACGAGAGAGCAAAAAAAATGTGCAAAAAAAAAGGGGAGAGACAAGAACCAAGTGGGGAAGGGTCAATGGTGACTAAAGAAGGCCTAAAGTGAAAAGACAATAAAAGAGAGAATAGAAAGTGCAAAGTGAAAAGAGTTAGTTAAAAGTCGGGATGAAACATGTAGTCGTTCAAATACATAGTAGAACTTTTAATTGTTTGGGTGCATTGCATCCCAAACGTGCGGTTGCCAATCTGTTAAATCTTAAACACTAACAAGTTTGATGTTGTCATTGAGAACAGGAAGGTGGTTAGTTTGTTTGGCATTCTGGCAACCCACCTATACAATACCAGGTCTAAACACAAGCTGATCATGGCTGGGAAAGAAATGGACGCGAGTATTATTGACCCGCCGAGAGAGGAGGAAGAGTCTGAGCCTAGTTTGAAAGATGAGTTGCATAAGCTGAAGCACCAAATGGCCGAAATGTACCAGGCACGGATGAAAGGGAATCCTCCACTATCGTACCTTGCCAACCTTGCTTTCATCCCAACACTAGATTAATCTCAATAGCCCCCCAGTGTTGATTTATCCCCACAACGCGCTCTAAGCTTTACCCCTTACCACCACTATTATGGCACCACTTCCCAAACTACCCGAGCTCCACCAGCCAAAGAAACCACATACCCCTCTCTGCCAGCTACCTTTGTCTTCATAGTACCTCTACCAGCGACACTTTATCGATCATCCAGTGATCGGTATTTCAAACCCAAGATAACCAGTACTATGCCCCAGAGCCCACCTTCAAAGTCCCAGATCACTATTCATACACTCCCCACTTCGAGCTTCCGACTGAAACTGAGAAGCCACCTAAAAACATGGAGCACGAGGAGATATTTTGGAAGGTAAAGAGATTGGAGTAGTCACTGAGAAATATGCAAGGGTTAAAGGGCCAAGTGAGCGAGCCTTATAAGGATCTATGCTTGTTTCTTGATGTCCGGCTACTTGTTGGATTGAAAATACATAAGTTTGACTTGTATGACAGGCACGGAGACCCCGTGGCCCACTTGAGATGATTTTGCAGCAAAATGAGAGTAGCCGATGGGAAAGATGAACTGTTGATGGCATATTTTAGCCAAAGTCTTGAGTGGTGCAGCATTAGAGTGGTACACCCGCCAGGACAACATCAGGTGGTACACTTGGGACGATCTGGCCCAGGCTTTTGCTTGACATTTCCAGTACAATGTAGAGATTGTCCCAGACCGCTTGTCTTTGACTAAGATAGAGAAAAAGCCCAGTGAGAGTTTCAGGGAGTATGGTTTTCGTTGGAGAGAACATGCAGCACGAGTCAACCCTCCAACGGAGGACGATGAAATGGTGGAGTATTTTCTTCAGGACTTGGAGCCTACTTACTTTGGTCATCTGATCTTGGCCAAAGGTAAGTTTTTCAATGAAGTGGTGAAGATGGGAAGAATGGTAGAGGAAGGACTCAAATCAAGCAAAATAATGAGTTACTCTGCCATCAAATTAACTACGACAGCAATCCAGAATGGCACCGGGGGTGTGTTAGGGAAAAAGAAGAAAGAATATGTTTCTATGGTCATCTCAGGATCATAGCGTGGCCCAATGAGCTCGCCTCACCAATATACCCAGCCTCAAACCTACACCCAAACCCCATATAATCTACCCCAACCCTACTTGCTACTACCAGAGCCTCAATACTCAATCAGGACACCCCAATATCATGTCCAGCATGCAAAGTCATATGATCAACCCCCTCCTTACCGGCAATTGCGTGCACCAGCTCCACAAAATCCTTACCCCCCCTCCACGAAATACCGAAGCCCAACTGGTACAAGAATTCGACCCAAGCTAGAGTATAGAAATTAAAGGCTGCAGTAGAAGAAAACTTTCACCTCGCTTGGGGAATCTTATACCAACATGTTCCATAGGTTGAATCAGTTGAATTTTTTAGGCCAATTGAGTCAAAATTACAAAAACCCCTTCCAAAAAACCTAGATTATTCCCTTAGATGTGCATATTGTTCTGATGCTCCGGGATATGACACAGAAAAGTGTTGGCATTTGAAAAACGTGATCTAGGAGCTTATTATACAAATCAAATTGTGTTCCAAAGCCCGAAGGCACCCAATATCAATCAAAATTTGTTGCCAGCCCATGCTCAAACACACATTATTGAGATAATGCATAAGGATGGATAGCACATGAAGCCTTCAAAGTCTGTTATGATGATCCGAGACAGTGAAAGTAAGCCATTAAAAGTTCCAACTGTTACAAAGGCCAAATATTCGATAGTAGAAGGGGTGACAGACAAGCTGAGCACGCCCAATGATAAGCCACATATGGTATTCTCAAAAGGGTTCCCATATGATGTTGAAAAAATGCAAGGAAAGACAAAAGTGGTCGTGTCGGGGGTAGCAAGTAAGCCTATCATCATCGTGAAAGGGGCTCGCATTGCCCCTTTGATTATTAAACATGTAAACCATTGCCGATAGATAACACCAAGGTTGTTCCATGGAATTACAAGCGAGTGATAGTACTTACAAAAGGAAAGAGGTGGATGAGGAAGTTAATGAAACCCAGGATTTGACTCATTTGGAGAGATGCTTTGCCCTAGAGGAATTAAGGAAATCTAAGACACTCAAAGATGGTCCCATTATAGTGAAGAAACCAGTCACCGAAGAGGAAGCGGACGAATTCTTAAGAAAAATGAAAGTGTAGGATTACTCCATCGTGGAACAGTTGAGGAAGACACCCGCTCAGATCTCTCTTCCATTATTGTTGATAAATCCAGATGAGCACCGTCGGGCCCTCATAAAGATTATGAATAAAGCTCATGTCCCTGACAAGATCACAGTGAACCATTTGGAGAAGATTGCCAATAAGATATTTGATTCAAACGGGATAACCTTATCAGATGATGAGTTGCCTTCGGAGGGTACGGAACACAGTCGGGCTCTTTATCTCACAGTGAAATGCGAAGATTCTGTAGTGACAAGGGTGTTAATTGACAATGGGTCAAGTGCAAAAATTTGCCCTCTCTCTACTCTGTACAAGTTTAAAATTCATGCTGAGTGGATCCACAATAATAGTGTATGTGTCTGAGGTTTTACGGAGGGGGAAAAGATTCTATCGACGATATCGTGCTCGAACTAACAATAGGACTACTTGAATTTACCATGGAGTTCCAGGTATTGGATGTGGTTTTCTTACAACTAACTATTGGGTAGGCCCTAGATACATGTTGTCAAAACAGTCCCGTCTTCTTTGCACAAGATGGTAAAGTTTGCCTGGGACAGATAGGAAATCATTGTGCACGGTGATGAGAACTTATGTGCTTACAATGATACATTCGTCCCGTTTATTGAGGTTGAAGATGATAAAAGGCCTTGGATTTACCAAGTTTCCAAAACAGTATCAGTTAAGAAGGTTCTTGAAGAGGAATACATTCTAGGTCAAAAGCTATCTTCTCCGACCATCATGGTAGCAAATGAAATGTTGAAGAATGGTTTTATGTCGGGCAAGGGTGTAGGAACATCTTTGAAAGGTATCGTGCAGCCAGTGTCTCTATATAAAAATCTGGGTACATTTGGTCTAGGGTTCAAGCCTATAGGGGATGATGTGAAGAAGGCTAAAAAGTTGAAAAAGAAGGCATGGTCGCTCCCTAAGCCTATCCCACGCCTCTCCAGGTCTTTCATCAAGTCAGGGGTAGTGAAGTGTCCGGTATCAGCAGTTTTAAAGCATGTGGTTGACTTTGATGGAGAGTTGATTAAAATGTTCCAGAGTCTATTTGATGAGGGTTCCAGCAAAGTAGACGTGCAGTTTATTGGGCCGAAAGTGAAGATTAATAATTGGATTGCTACTCCTCCTCCTACTCGGAAGGACTCTTGGTAGTTTGCTTTGTTTTCCTTTTTGTTATCTGGATTATTCCAGGGTTGTAATCCAGATTTTTATTTTTTGCGTGTTTTGATGTACAAACCCTCATATCCTTTATTTTCAATGAAATGCAATTTCCCCTTTTCCAATACTCCTGATAGTGTCATTTTTGTTTTTCTTTGTACAGTTCTTTTTATGTTGGTTTCAATGACATGACATGCATAAGGAATCTTGGGCCAAGCCTTAAAAGAAAATCTAACTCTAAAATAATGATCCAGTAAATATAGTGTGATGATGAATAGGAGGCATTTGAGGAAATTAGTAAAGAACTAAATCATTTTAAAGAGAAAACAAAGCATAATTTGAATGAAACTGAAGCAATCAAATTAGGATATAATAACAGGGAAACTAAGATAAGTGTACACTTGGAACCACAAATCAAGGAGGAAATAATAAAAGCACTGTTTGAATATAAAGATATTTTTTCATGGTCATATGATGGCATGTCGGGTCTAAGTACTGACTTGGTGGTTCACAAATTGCCTACTGATCTAGCATTCCCTCCCATCAAGCAGAAGTTAAGGAAGTTCAAGAATGATATGAGTGTGAAGATCAAGGAAGAAATCACAAAACAGTTGGATGTAAAGTTCATTCGAGTCACACGATACCCCACTTGGTTAGCTAATGTTGTGTCGGTACAAAAGAAGGATGGTAAGACTAGGGTGTGCGTTGATTACCGCGATCTTAACAAAACAAGTCCAGAGGATAATTTTCCATTGCCAAATATCCAATTTTTGATTGACAATTATGCCAGGCATGAGATCGGGTCTTTTATGGATTGCTATGTAGGGTATCACCAGATCTTAATGGATGCGGAAGATGTAGAAAAAACATTATTCATTATACCGTAGGGAACATATTGCTACCAGCTAATGCCATTTGGTCTGAAAAACTCTAGGGCAACCTACATGAGGGTAAGGACTACTGTATTTCATGATATGATACACAAGGATATTATGGTTTATGTGGATGATGTAATCATAAAGTCAAAGAAACGGTCCCACCATGTTGGGGACTTGAGGAAGTTTTTACAGAGGCTCCGCAGGTATAATCGTAAGCTCAACCCTGCAAAGTGTGCATTTGGTGTTCTGTCTGAGCAACATCTAGGATTCATAGTCAGTCGGCGAGGCATTGAGTTGGATCCGTCAAAGACCAAAGCTATCCAAGAATTTCCACATCCAAGGAATAAGACTGAGGCGATGAGTTTGCTCGGGCATTTAAACTACATCAGCAGGTTTATTGCTCAACTCAAAATAACTTGTGAGCCCATCTTTAAGTTGCTGAAAAAGGATGATGCGGTCAAATGGACTGATGAGTGCTGGGAGGCATTTGATAATATCAAGGGGTATTTGTCGAACCCACCTATGTTGGTCCCTCTGGAACCCGAGAGACCTTTAATTCTCTAGTTGATAGTCCGGGATAATTTATTTGGTTGTGTATTGGGTCAACATGACATCACTGGCAAGAAGGAGCAAGCCATCTATTATCTCAACAAGGATTTCACATCCTATGAGGTAAAGTATACTCCCCTTGAAAGGACATGTTGTGCCCTGACTTGGGTGGCACAAAAGTTGAAGCATTATCTTTCTTCCTACATTACTTACCTCATTTCTCATCTGGATCCTTTAAATTATATCTTTTAGAAGCCTATGCCCACAGGAACACTTGCAAAGTGGTATATTTTGCTCATAGAGTTTGACATTATCTATGTAACTTGGACAGCAATGAAAGCCCAAGCATTAGCCGATCATTTGGCCGAGAACCCAGTGGATGAAGAGTATGAGCCATTGAGGACTTATTTTCCCAATGAAGAGGTGATGCATATTGACAAGGTGGAGCATGATGAAAATCTAGGTTGGAAACTTTTCTTTGATAGAGCCGCTAATATGAAAGGTGTCGGAATAAGGGCGATGCTCATTTTTGAAACAGAGCATCACTACCCTGTTACGACTGAACTTCATTTCTATTGTACTAACAACATGGTTGAGTACGAGGCATGCATTCTGGGTTTGAGGTTAGCCATAGACATGGGAGTCTAGGAAGTCTTGGTCTTGGGAGTTTTGGTTCTTTTGGTGCACTAGATTCAGGGAGAACGGGAGACTCGGGATTTCAAGCTCATACCTTATCGACAATGTTTGCAAGATATTTGTTAACTGTTCAGATCAGTAGAATTTAGGCATATTTCGAGGATCCACAATGAGGTTTTCCATGCCTTACCTTGGCGTCAATGTTACACCATCCAGACAAAGCTTATGTTGACCCTTTGCATATCCAAGTTCGTGATCAGCATGCCTACTGTATTGTGGTTGAGGAGGAACTTGATAATGAACCGTGGTTCCATGATATCCGGGAATATATCATGATGGGGGTATATCCGGTACGCCACAGGTGATCAAAAGAGAATAATTCAACATTTGGCTAGTGGATTTTTCTTGAGCGAGGGAATTTTGTACAAGAGAACTCCAGATCTTCGATTCCTGAGGTGCATAGATGCTAAAAAGCCACGACTATCATGACCAAAGTGCACTCCGGAGTTTTGCAAACCGAATATGAGTGAGTATGTTTTGGAAAAGAAAATTCTTCGAGCAGGATATTATTGGTTCACCATGGAAAGAGATTGCATCAGCTTTGTGCGCAAGTGTCATCAATTCCAGGTACACGGTGATTTGATTCATTCTCCGTCGTCTGAGTTGCATACAATGTCCGCACCTTGGCCTTTTATTGCTTGGGGCTTGGATGTCATTGAACCAATTGAGCCAACGGCATCGAATGGTCAGAGATTTATTCTAGTGGCCATCAACTATTTTACTAAGTGGGTTGAAGCTATGACTTTCAAATCTATGATTAAGAAGGCAGTGGTTGATTTTGTTCACTCAAACCTCGTTTGCCAGTTTGGAATTCCCAAGGTAATCATCACGGACAATGTTGCTAATCTTAACAGCCATTTGATGAAAGAAGTATGTCAACAGTTCAAGATTATGCATCGAAATTCCACTCTGTATCGCCCCAGGGCAAATGGAGATGTTGAAGAAGCTAACATGAACATAAAGAAGATACTTTGAAAGATGGTGCAAGGTTCTAGGAAATGGATTGAAAAGTTACCTTTTGCTTTGTTGGGTTACCGCACTTCTATTCTCACTTTAGTCGGTTGAACTCCTTATTTGTTGGTATATGGTACTGAAGCAGTTATACCCATGGAAACTGAAATTCCAACCCTTCAGATTGTTGCTGAAGCTGAAATTGATGATGATGAGTGGGTAAAAATCCTCTTGGAGCAATTAAGTCTGATTGACGAGAAAAGACTGGCAGCAGTGTGTCATGGTCAATTGTATCAGAAGAGAATGGAAAGAGCATACAACAAGAAGGTGCATCCCTGGAAATTTGAAGTGGGTCAACAGGTATTTAAACATATCCTGCCACATCAGGCTGAAGCTAAAGGCAAGTTTGCCCCAAATTGGCATGGGCTATTTGTTGTAACAAGAGTGTTGTCCAGTAGTGCTTTGTATTTAACAGATATAGAAGGCAAATGTGTAGATATGGCTATCAATTTTGATGCAGTCAAAAGATATTATGTATGATTTCTTTGGTTTGTAAAAATGTGTTGTTTGTACTTGGCATGTGTTGAAGATTGGAATGACGAAGGCATTTTATTCTGCTATCTAAACACTTTATTCTTTGTTACCCCTTTTGAGCCAAATTAATTTTCCTTCGTACCCCTCTTTTGGAATCACACGCGAGTATATAAATGTAGATATAGAAAATACAAATAAAAAGAGAGAAAAAAAAAAGTAACAAAAATCAAAGGATTTCCCATGTCTTGAACTACGTTCGATCTGATTCCTTTTAAGGATATGTAGGCAGCCTCACGGTTCGATTCCATCAAAATAAAATTCAAAATTTCCCAGGCAAAGAAACTGGGGCAGAAGTTGTGGTTTTATAAAAGATCTGATTCCAAAAGTTGTAATTCTGAACTTTTTAAAAGCCTACATTACAATCCAAAGAAAGACCTTCCGATCAATCTTTGAGGAATGCCAAGTCAGGCAAGATAGAGGTATAATTCGCATCATGGGCAACACTTCGTTCTACACAGGAAAAGTAAACAAATAAGAGAGTCCTATTGGTGAAAACCCTCACGGGCACTGTAGGGCGATAGAAAGCTGAGAGAAATTAAAATGAGAGTCTTGTTGGTAAAAACCCTCATGAGTACCGTAAGGCGATGGTGAGTTGAGAGATGAGCAAATGAGAGAGATTTGTTGGTGAAAATCCTTCAGGGTGCCACAAGCCAAATAAGGTTAGTTGACTTTGTCGAGAGATTGGATTATGGGGACCCTAGGCATAAAGTATGAAGACTGAAAGGTGATTGTTTGAATGGACTAGGCTGATTAATCCGAAATGCATGTCATGATCATTGGTCCCAGCTACCTCACTTAGATAAGTCTCTTTTTCATTCTTCCTCAAACAGTTATCTTGTTTCAAATGTTCTTCTTTCCTAATTCTCAAAGTCACTTCATTTAATTTTTTGGGTCTACTTCTCTAAGTTTTTCAGTCTTAGACTTGTTAAGCAAGCAAGAAAGGATTTCAAAACTTATTACCAACGCTCAATTACACGAACCAAAGTGCGGCAAAAGCATACCAGGAATAGCATGATGCAAAATGAGAAATAAGGTGTTAGTGGCAGTTCAAGTAGTCAAGTGGTTTCGTAAATTTTGAGGAAATAAAGAGTTTCAAATAGGGAGGATAGAAATGCAAAACAACCGGATGAAGGTGAGGTGCTCGAGTCATTTAGGGTTCTATGGTTAAGGTTCGATCAGAAGGTCAAACAATTCTTTACCAGCCCAAGGCATCGAATCAAAACAAAGCATGATAGTGGAAAGGTAACCTTCAGCAAGAATGCTGCAAACTCACCACCACATTTTCAAACAGATAAGATTTTGTTTGATTAAAACAGGAGCAGGAAATTTTGTGTTTGAGAGAAACCCTCCGACAGGAAAGCATGTGCCAGACAGGTTCGGCCGTAAATTTTTAGGACCCTCCTAGATAATGGGACTTAGTTTTAAGAACTTCATTAGATAATGAGATTTAGAATAAGTTTCACCTTTAGGAAGTTGAATTTAGCTCCGAAGTTTTCACCCTTAAGATAAGATTTAGTTCTAATTTTCAAGGACCTCATGGATAATGGTTTAGCTTTTGAGTTCTTATAGCTCTTTTCATAACAAGATTCGATTAACACTCACAGATGTTTCCGGTACCAAACTGGGGCAGAAAAGTTTCTTTGTTTTGTCTTTTTTGTTGTAATGGCAGGTGCCCACATGGACAACAAGGGAAATTATTTCAAGTTTCAACAGCAGGCGCCCGCCTGGAGAATAAGGGAATTCATTTCAAGTATCGGCAACAGGCGCCCACCTGGAGAACAAGGGCATTCAGTTCAAGTATTGGCAACAAGCGCCCAGTTGGAGAACAAGGGAATTCAGTTCAAGTATCGGCAGCAGGCACCCACCTGGAGAATAAGAGAATTCATTTCAAGTATCGGCAGTCGGCACCCACCTGGAGAATATGGGAATTCAGTTCAAGTATCGACAGCAGGCGGCCACCTGGAGAACAAGGGAATTCAATTCAAGTATCGGCAGCAGGCGCCCTCCTGGAGAATAAGGGAATTTAGTTCAATTATCGGCAACAGGCGCCCACATGGAGAACAAGGGAATTTTGTTCAAGTATTAGCAGCAGGCGCCCACCTATAGAACAAGGGAATTTAGATCAAGTATCGGCAGCAGGTGCCCACCTAGAGAACAAGAGAATTCAGTTCAAGTATTGGTAGCAAGCGCCTACCTAGAGAATAAGGGAATTCAGTTCAAGTATCGGCAGCAGGTGCCCACATGGAGAAGAAGGGAATTCAGTTCAAGTATTGGCAGCAGGTTCCCACCTAGAGAATAAGGGAATTTAGTTCAAGTATTGGCAGCACGCGTCCACCTGGAGAACAAGGGAATTCAGTTCAAGTATCGGCAGCAGGCGCCCACCTGGAGAACAAAGAAATTCAGTTTAAGTATCGGTAGCAGGCACCCACCTGGTGAACAAGGGAATTCAGTTCAATTATCGGAAGAAGCCGCCCACCTGAAGAACAAGGGAATTCAGTTCAAGCATCGGCAGCAGGCGCCCACCTAGAGAATAAGGGAATTCAGTTCAAGTATCGACGGCAGGCTCCCACTTAGAGAACAAGGGAATTCAGTTCAAGTATTGGCAGCAGGCGCCCACCTATAGAACAAGGGAATTCATTTCAAGTATTGGTTGCAGGCGCTCACCTGAAGAACAAAGGAATTTTCTTCAAGTATCGGAAGCAGGCGCCCACCTGGTGAACAAGGGAATTCAGTTCAAGTATTGGCAGCAGCCACCCACCTAGAGAATAAGGGAATTCATTTCAAGTATCGGCAGCAGGCGCCCACCTGGAGAAGAAGGGAATTCAGTTCAAGTATTGGCAGCATGCGCCCACCTAGAGAATAAGTTAATTCAGTTCAAGTATTGGCAGCAGGCGTCCACCTGGAGCAGAAGGGAATTCAGTTCAAGTATCGGCAATAGGCGCCCACCTGGAGAACAAGGAAATTCAGTTCAAGTATCGGCAGCAGGCACCCACCTGGTGAACAAGGGAATTCAGTTCAAGTATCGGAAGCAACCGCCAACCTAGAGAACAAGGGAATTCAGTTCAAGCGTCAGCAGCAGGCGCCCACCTAGACAATAAGGGAATTTGGTTCAAGTATTGACGGCAGGCTCCCACTTAGAGAACAAGGGAATTCAGTTCAAGTATTGGCAGCAGGTGCCCACCTAGAGAATAAGGGAATTCAGTTCGAGTATCGGTAGCAGACGCCCACCTGGAGAAGAAGGGAATTCAGTTCAAGTATTGGCAGCAGGCGCCGACTTAGAGAATAAGGGAATTCAGTTCAAGTATTGGCAGCAGGCGTCCACCTGGAGAACAAGGAAATTCAATTCAAGTATCGGCAGCAGGCACCCACCTGGTAAACAAGGGAATTCAATTCAAGTATCGAAAGCAGCCGCCCACCTGGAGAACAAGGGAATTTAGTTTAAGCATCGGCAGCAGGCGCCCACCTAGAGAAAAAGGGAATTCAGTTCAAGTATCGACGGCAGGCTCCCACTTAGAGAACAAGGGAATTCAGTTCAAGAATTGGCAGCAGGCGCCCACCTAGAGAACAAGGGAACTCATTTCAAGTATCGACGGCAGGTGCTCACCTGGAGAACAAGGAAATTTATTTTATGTATCGGCAGCAGGCATCCACCTGGAGAATAAGGGAAGTCGTTTCGAGTTCAAGCTTTATGCGCCCACTTGGAGAACAAGGGAATTGATCTTAAATTTTAAAGCATCCACCAAGAGAAATAAGGGAACACATTTCTGAGTTAAGCCCAAGATAACAGCAAGAACCCGCATAAATAATGGGGTCAATTCAAGTTAGGAATAACATCATCTCGCCTCAAAAGTGAAAGTCAACAGTACAAGATGCACGATAGAACCGTAGAGGTTCCAAGATCAAGATTGAATATATATATATATATATATAGGATTCTTGTAAATTATAGATCATAGATTAGTCTAGCTTTTTTTAAATTTTTTTATGTAATATGGAGAAGAGCAATAGCAGCGGCAGCAGCAGTGAATCACAGCTTCTCGGTAGTCCCAGCTACCAAAACTTTCAGAACTACATTGACCTTATTCCTTTATAGCCAAGGATATGTAGGCAACCTTGGAAGCAAGGTTCGGTGAGACTTTTCAAAAATGCTTCCTACGGAGTATCCAAACTGGCAAAAATCGCTCGTATTTGCTCACTTTATCTTTGCCCGAAAACTCTTCATGTTTCCGAGCAAAGAGGGGCAACTGTGAGCACGTGATTTTTGCCCTATGTGAAATAATCCTGCAAATTAAAGAAATGGATTTTTCTTAAATTATGTGCAATATTATATGATTTTTTAGAATTTTGTCAGTTGTTTGCATTTTTGTACATGTCTAATTCTGTCAAAATCATGAAAAATGTCAAAAAATATCATGAACTGAATTTAAATTTTGTGTTTATATTTTAGGATTAATTAGTTAATTAATTTCATTATTAAAATGAAAATTACAAAAAATATCTTTCATTTTACATTTCTAGCTTTTAATGCTAATTTAGTAATTTTCTTTTCTTTAATTTAGGATCAAATAATTTTGTAAATATTATAATTAGATTAATTTCAGATTTAATTTAAGATTTTAATTAATTTAAGAAAGAAAAAATGAGAAAAACAAAGAATAGAAAATTGAAAAAAAAACTTGGTTTTGTTACATTGGGCCAATTTGTTAAATTAACTCAAATTTAATTCTTTTTGTTGACCCACGTCCGCCCTGCCCAACTTCCCCATACCCGGTCCAGCCCTAGCCTCACTTGAAACGACCCTGTTTTCCCTTAGTTAGATCCCAACCGTTGATCTCCTTAGATCAAACGGTTGGGAACTAATCACTCCACCCCCATATATATGTCCTGAAACCCCCCCCCCCATACCCTTCAGACCCCCCTTAGTTACCCATCTCCCTTACTAAAATACAAATCCTAGTCGCTCTAATTTCCTTCCTCTTCACCACCAGTCGCCGTCGGCCAAAAATCATCTCACGGCGACGACCGGTCTCAAACCACACAAAAATTACACCAAATAATCCTCACCTCCCCCTCTTCCCAAATCCACTTTAGGTTTTCATTAAATCACACCAATTTCAAATCTAAGAGTTCAACCCCAAAATCCCATGGCGCCCAAGTAACCCCAAAACTACACCCTATACCCCTCACATTCCCTCAAACACTAGTTCAATATTTATTTCCCAAAAATCTCCACCCTTTTTCATTAATTTCATATCCAAATGGAATCCCTAGATCCATTCTGATCTCTGATTAGTCATGCAAGCCCGGTCCAGTTGAACCCAAAACCTACATCAATCGATTGCTCTTGATGAGAGCAATTGATTGATGTTAGTTTCAGTTCATCTTACTCTCAGCAAGTTCAATCCATTTTATGACGTTAAAGACAGAGCCCTATGGTATTTTCCTTCTTTTGTTCTTCTTCTTTTTCATAATTCTTTTCCCACTCTGTTCGCATGTTTAGGTTTAATGTTATTTGTTTGACTCACTTTTTTTTCTATGTTAATCATCAAATGCTAGTTTCTGAAATCAACAGTCTCGTTGCATCAGAGTCTTTGTGGGGTCCATCGTGAATCTATTTTATTTTAGGTTTATTATAGGTCTTCAAATTTAATTGCTCTAAGTTATAATTGCTTCGACTAGTTGGTTATTTGCTATTTGATTTGTTTTACTGATATTTTCCTGCTTTATTTTTGTTTGTTATGATTTGTAATTGTTAGACACTTCTAGGGGTCAGTTGAATAAAAGAAAAACTTGAGGGGTTTGTTTTAAGGGTGGGTAAATATAGTAGGACACAAACCCTACTGGAAGGTTCTAGAATAGAGGGCAGTTGGCCACATTTGATTAGCTCGAAATGCTGAAACCAATGAGGGGCAACCGTCTATCCAAGTTTTTTAAAATATGCCTTGTGCCTGAAGGGAATAATTCCCTATCCTTTTCAGCACTTAATACTCTTGATAGCTATATATAGAACCCCTCTCTCACTCCTGAAAAAAGATTTATGAACCCTAAAAAGACCCCCAAAAATTCCTGCTCTACTGTTTTCATTGTTTGCTCTTTATTCTGATTTTTTTACCAAAGTTAGAACAAAAATATTGAGAAAATTCTGGACATCTAGAGCTGAATAATGGTTTGACATTGAAGCTGTTGTTGTTGTACATCACTGCTGTATTTAGAAGTCAATTTTTATCTTGTGTTTGCATTACTTGGCCTTTTGCTGTTATTTCTGCATTTAGGTATGTAAATCTTGCCTACCTTATTCTATGTTGATTTAATGGAATGAAAAGATGATGTGCTTCATGTTATACTTATTGTTTGATTGCTGAATATTAGCATGTCTAGTTTCTGGTGTGGTTATGATATTCTTGTTGAAGTTTGTAAGTAGTTTGAATGGTGAAAAGAGCTTGGTTTAAGATTAATAATATAAACTTGCAAGCATGACTTGACTTCTGGGGTTTTTGAATGGTTGTTTGACCTTTGTTACTTGTCATGATAAACTTGCAAATCAGTTTTGTGAGATACCATTGAAAGAAGTTTGACATGTTTTTCCGCTAATTTTTCTTGTGTATTGAAACCATGGATAGTTATAATTGCACTAACTGTTTTTTCCATTTATTTGCAACTATGATGTGTCAGATGAAGATTTGCAAGCTTACTCTATAGCTATCCTTGCAAATGCAAGCACTGTTTTGAATCACAAAACACATGGGTTGAAGTACGTTGCCTTAACGGAAGAATGAGATGTCTTGTGAAGCTTCTCATTGATAATTAGCTAGACATCAAGATTACTTAGTCATTATATTTAGAATTGTATAGCTTAATTTAATTACACTTGCATACTGTTAGTCAATTTTTAATTTTCAGAATTTATGTACTTGTTATTAAGCATATTCAGAAAGCCAACAGGTTTAAGTAACAAATTTGGCCAAAAGTGGGCCAAGATGGGTGGCCTGGTAAGGATCACTTCTGATGTGGTCCTGGAACCTCGTCTCACATGTTGAGCTCAATTTCAAGGCCCATACATCGTCAGTGTTTGTGTTTTCTTTTATTTAAATCGATTGTGAACAAATAGCCTATTGGGCCTTCTGCAGGCCTAGCTCACCCTAGAATGATCATAAATCTCCATGCCTGCTTAATTTGCATCAACAATTTAGTCTTAAGCTTTATTTTTAGTATAATAAACATCGGCTTCTAGTAATGAAAGAACAGTTGTGCAAAGTTGGGCCTGGCATTTGGTCCACTTGAAGCTGTTTGACCGTTTGCCCTTGTCTTCGCTCCTGGGCTTGATTTTAAGCCTAGTTTTTCTGTTAAATAATTTCAGGCTTAGTATTCACCCAGATTTTTCTTAGATAAGTAAAGGCTCAGCGTTTATCACTTTTAGTTACTTACAAATCAGTAGTTATGCATTAAATTCCAAACTTAGTTTTTTAAAAAATGAATATTCGTAGCTTGCTTTAGGCACGTTCAATATACCATCGTGGTTGTGTACACATTCGCGTGACATAATTACGATTTTAAAAAACAAAATTTGAGTATGTGTTCGCGCAAATTCGACTAAACTTTCTTAATGATAATAATGCATGATTAATTGTGTACACGTACGCGTGACATAATTTTTAACGCACCAAACGAATGGGTACACGTATGCATGACCTTTATTAAGATAATTTTTTAATTAAAAGAGGTGAAAGCACATAGGTGTGAGCATGTGGTTTTTGCCTCGCTTGAATTGTTCCTATAAGACTTCTTAGAATTAGGATTTTGCTTTTATTATTTGATTTTTAGTATTTAGTTGAGTATTTTTGTGTGTATTTTTATTTGTATGTGCATGATAATTCATAAAAATATAAAAATAGTACATTTGCATTTAGGACCAAATTTTATATTTTATTTCTATTTTTAATTAACATTACAAAAAATAGAAGAAAATAATAAAAATTATCTTTTTTGCATTTTACTTTTAATTTTCGATGTTTTTTAGTTTTCTTTTAAATTAGGAGTTAGTTAATTTTTGAATATTAATTAGTTTAGTTTTAGGAGTTAAATCAAGTCTTTTTACTTTTAATTTTGTATTTAATAAAAACTTTAAAAAAAGTGATGAGAAAAAAAGAAGAAAAGAAAATGAAAAGAAATTAGTAGTCTAAGTAAAGACCTGGTTTTGGGCCAATGAATCAGAAAATCAAGGCCCAAACCAAATTTCCCCCTACCCCGTCTCAACCTACTCCCAGTCCAAGCCCAAAAAACACCCCACCCGGTCCAGCCCCCTTAATGACCAAACGACCTCGTTTCACCTTCTTCTAATCACGACCGTTAGATCTCATCAATCCAACAGTCCGGAACTGACGAGGTTCTTTGATATACAATTGTCTGAATCCCCCCCCCCCCCCCGCCGTCTCCCATACCACCCCTAATGCACTAACCCTAACGCCACCGTCCCCCGTCGTAAGCCGCCGGCCGGAAATCGTCTTCGCCGGCGGCGATCACCTGATGGCCACCAAAATTTCACCATCGCCTCTCCTTCACCTCCCCGTTCCATATCCGCCCTAAGCTTTCTTCCAATCCCACCCAGAGTGTTTGAATAAACGAAACCCTAGTGCCGCCTCCGCCGTATCTGGCGGCGCCGCCTCAAACCCCCACCAAACTTACATCCCAGACTTATCTTGACCCCCTCTCTCCATATTTCAAACTATTTTCCTTCAAATGCATCCAGAACTACTCGAATCTTGGATCTAGTGTTCAGGACAAAGTCTGGATCGAAGTTCAAGGGCTTATCAGTGTTCAAATTGGTTCCAAAATGATGTTATGTGCCTGTTTTTGGCAAAGAACAAATATATAATAATATTTGGGGACCAGATTTGAAGTCAATCCAGTTAGGGCCAAAATCAGTAAGTTTTTCATGACTTCTCTTTCTTTTTTTGATGTTCTTCTCCTGTTTCTTTTTCCTTGCCTAATAAATCTTCTTTGAATGAAATTGATGCTTCCTTCATGTTCAGTTCTTTGTCATGTTCAACCAAATTTGTGCCTTAATTTTTTGTTTGCCAATTTTAGGTTTTTTGGTTGTATTTTTAGTAAGTTTCTTTTTCTCTGATTCGTACTATATGATCATGTTTTTATTTTTTTGCTTGATTCTTAATTTTTGTATTTGATTGGTATAGATAACATGATTTTGTATTAATTTTGTTCATAATTTTTAGTTAGTTCATAGTAGTAGTCTGTAATTGTTAATTAGAATTAATTCAGGTTCTAATTAGATTTTGGTAGTTCAATTTTAGGGTTTTTTGATAATTAGGCCTTGTTTAGTTATAGCTGAATAGTTTCCAGCCTTTGATTGATTAACTATGGTCATTTTTGACCAAGTTTAAAAGGGCTAGGGTTAGTTTGACATAGGTTAGTAATTTTAGGATTAATTCAGGGGTAGTATAGGTATTTTTAATTAGAGAATAGTGTAGTAACTGAAATAGAACCCCCTAGAAACTTCTAGATGGGGGTTCTAATTTAAAATTCAGGAAATTAAGTGTAGTAACTTGGGCAATAAGTAATATTGAAGGACTAAGGAGCTAAAAACAGAAACTAATAAGGGACTTAGAATGTAAAAGAAAAATCTAAAAGTTGCCCTAGTTTTGTCTATAAAAGGGCAGTACCCTTGCCTTGCAATACAAGTTTTAGAGATCTAGGGAGCTAGAATTCAAAATTCAAAAGTTAGAAAGCCATAGAATCTGAAGAAAAAAAACCGAAATTCAAATCCAAAAAAAAACAAAAAAGAAAATCTTAAAGTTTGAAAGTTTGAGAGGGAATACTGAAAATCAACAAAAGTTCTGCAAAATCTGTGAGTTTTGAGCATTAAGAGTTTTAGATCTTAGATTTCTAGGCATTAAAAGTTATGAAACTTCAGTGTTAAGGTTTGGAGATCCCTGAGGTTATTTCAAGCTCAATTTGGGGTCATTCAAGCTTGGTTTGTTTGTTTACTGGTGTTGTTTGCATTGAAACTATTTTCTGAGCTGCTTGATACTATTGCTGGGTTTAAAATTGATCTTAAGCTGCTGGTTCCTATTACATTACTGCTGCTGAACTTGTTGCCTCTTACTTCTTCCTTATTTCTATTTCCAGGTATTTTCCTTGGCTCACAACTGAGGATCAACTATTGAACATGTAATAGATTTGAAGTAATTTAAATGAAGGATGAATTCAAGCTTGATCTCCCTGTTATTTTTTTACTGTCTTTGCCTGTCTCATGCTTGGCTATAGAATTATAGGTAGTGATTAAGCTTCTTCTTTCTGAAATTATGTGCATAAGAGATTCCTATAAATTAGACATTGCATTACTTATGTAATAATTGGACTGTAAGAACTTGAATTGTTCACATTTGCTCCAGTGTTCCAGATCTAGTATAGTTTAGAATTTTTTACAGTTCCCAATTATTTTTGAAGTCATAGTTGTGAGTCGGAGAGCTATGATTCAATTAATGAATGCATAGTTTGACAAAACTCACAACTGAAGGTTCTATGTGTTTTATTTCTTTTATAAGGAAATTCGATTGTTACATAACATGATAGGTATTTGAAAGTAATAAAAATGATTAGTAATCTACAGATTTGAATTCCCTTTCATTAGTCATGTTCAACGGTTCTCTTATTCAAACAATTAGTCCATTGTGTCCTTTATTTAGCCATAACATATTTGGATCAAGGATGCATGCTAAAATAATTTTAGTCAGTTAATTAGTGTAAACGCATAAAATCAACACCTAATTAGCCTTCCTGTTTCATGAGATTGTATGGTATTGTGTTTTCGACCTTGGTTTAATCAGGCCACAAGAACTAGGCCTGATGAAGGCCCAGTCAGGACTGGTGCAATTTTGAGGGTATATCTTTGGGCTTGGCTCCAATTGGAGCCCATTTTACATCCCAAAATTGAATCCAAAGCTGGACGGCAATTGGATCGACGTTGTACCTTTGATTCATTCATATTAAGCCCAAAGATTAAGCCCATAAGTTATTCTCACGCCTAAATCGCATATGGGCTTGAGTACATTAGCCTGTTTGTTTTAAAATTGGGCAACTGACATACTTAGTTGTAGTTAATTAATTAGGACACCTTTCAACAATTGGATTTAAGCCATAATTAGATTACAATTAGTTCATGGCATTCCATGTGTTAAGATAAATGTGTTGTTAAAATAAATTGGAGGTGCACCGCGTTGAATAAAAATCGTAAAAATGTGTGGCCCTCTTTAATTATATTTCTAAAATCCTTAGATCTCGAGACGTGCCATTTAGCGAATTTCCATGGCCTCCCACAATGTTAACAACGGCGTTAGTTGCTTTAGGAGCGTTATTTAATAATTTTACCTTCTTAAACTTAGGTGTGCATTTCATGTGACCCAAATCCAAATCCTAAAATGTTGAATAAAATGTGTTGCGAATCCGGGTGCATTTGATGTGACGTGATTCAAAAACACGTTTTAGACGACGTTCAATTTTCCATAAAAATCAATTAAAAGCGGTAAATAATTTTAAAATTGCCTTATAGGATGAACATGTTTTAAAATTAGATATGAGGCCAGTTATAATAGTTTAAGAAACCGTGCTAGAACCACGGGATCCATGGGTGCCTAATACCTTCCCCTGGGTCAACATAATTCCTTATTCAGAATTTCTGGTTCGCAGACTTCACTTTGAAAGTCAAAAAATTTCCTCGATTTGGGATTCAAGATAAATCGGTGACTTGGGACACCAAAAGCCAAACCTATCCCAAGTGGCGACTCTGAAATAAATAAATAATCTCATTTGGAATAATGTCACTGTAATTGGAAAAACTCCCTTATACCTTATCCTTCGGGATGGTGTGTAAAAAGGAGGTGTGACAGCTCTGGCAACTCTGCTGGGGAAACAAACCCAAAACTTTGGTTCAGGGTTCAAGAATTCAAGCTTAGAATAATTTTTATATTTGGCTTTATCTGTTTTGCCTACATGTTTCATGCTAAATGTGCTAAATACTTTATCGCTTTGATATTTGCTGAACTGTATATATAAACTGTTGCGAAACCCTTCCTCTCTCTGAGTCTTCTACATCATGGATAAGGATGCACTTCGTGTGACTTCTCTTTTTTTTAGAGTCTTATCCCATTTAGAACGAGGTTCGGATAAGTTGCTAAGCCGGTGGAGCTGTATCCCCGGTGCGCTGCCCCCCCCCCCCCAAGCTCGAGTTGTCCGCTCGGGTAAGCCAGGTCTAGAACAATAAACACAAGTTTTAAACCTAGTATAACAAAGCCTCATGCCAGATCCCTAGTAGGAACGTCTATTTGCCTCATGTGCATTTGACTTAGGTGACTCAACATAGGGGTTGGGTCCATCTAGGACAGGTGAGTTGAAATGAAATGACCATCGTGGTGCATCTTATGTGCTACTTGTGCATTTATTTCCTCGGTTTTGCATGTTGACCGGCTTGTACATAATTAGAGAGAATTGGAAGGAAAATAGCAGTGTTAGGGTTACATGAGGGCAGTCACCTATTTTGAAAAACCAATATCCAAATAGTACTGAAACTCTGTCGGATTGTTGAGAAAAAGAGAAAAAGAAAAGAAAAGGGATTTTTGTTTTAAAAAATAGTTGGTTTTGCCAAATCTGCCCGAACTATGCCAGTTTAATTCTCACCGGATGTGAGATACGTAGGGAACCTCCATCGGGTCCAACTTCCCTTTTGCAAAAATAGCCCAAAAATGCCAAAAAAATTTAATTTTGTCACAAATAAGTCGGGTGACGCCATTCTTGTTTTAAAATAAGCCGAATGTCCCCAAAAGGTCGCCGGAAGGCTGTTTTTTCAAGAACAGCCACCCTGAATCATTTTTAACCGTTAGCGGGCACAGCCTTAAAAACTTCTTCCCCAAAGTGCTGAAAGGTCGTATCCGCAAAATCGGGTCTTTGTTTTTCTTAAAAGAAATTTTTGAAAAATGGTCACTTTTTATTTTAAGTTAAAATAAGTCATTAAATCACCTTAATAAATGTGCAGGATGAGCACGATTGAAATTGAACCTTTCACAGTCCTTAATGAGATCCCCTTGAAGCTCTACATATGGTGCAATGACCTAGGAAAGGGTAGCAGAAAGCAGTGGTAAAAGTTCTGGGCGGCCTCATCGGATTATTGAACATCAAGTCAAGGCCGGATATCATTGAAGCATTGATACCTTTTTGGGGCCCGACTCGCAACGTGTTCCGTTTTTCGGACTTTGAGCTCACACCAACATCAGAGGAAGTTATGGGTTGTGCAGGCCTTAGTGGAAACCTCAGGAGTCGATATCCATTGTCACCGAGACCGGTATCCCCCCACATATTTCTGGATTTGTTGAGTATTAGCCGGGATGTTCAGGATAGGAATCAGAAGGGTATTGCACACTCCATTTCTTATATCATCAATTTGGCAACCTTCATGGTTTTGAAGAGCCCAACACTGGTTTAACCCATGTCGGAAACAAAGATTAGTGGGAAGCGAGGCGGGGTTTAGCTTTCATGGTAGCTTTCTTGGGAGTTGTGGTATGTCACCTAAAAGATGGTCATATAGAGAACGGCCTCATGGGAATTCTAGATGTTGCAATCAAGAAAACCAAAAGCACGGCAATTCCTCTGATCATATCTTAAATCTATCGAGCCTTGACTATATGCCGAGAAGGGGGAAGGTTGTTCCATGGTTGCAATTTGTTGCTATAGCTATGGATGCATGAGCACCTCTGTCATCGGACTGGGTACATGAACTATGGTTTGACCGGGTTGAGTTGCATTGAAGAATTTGAAACTCGGGTAACAGGTATTGAGTTCCCTGAGGGTACTGAGGCTTGGCTATCACATTTGAGATCATTGACCGCTGACAAAATTGAGTGGGCACTCGGATGGCTTCCCGTTACTGAAACAGTATACACGTCAGCTGAGGTGCCTTACATTCTCTTAATGGGCATCTAGAGCATCCATACCTATGCTCCCTACAGGGTCCTGCGCCAATTGGGAAGATTTCAAACCGTCCACAATGATGAAGATCTGAGTAAACAAGTTATTGAATTAGGCCCAAAAGCCGCATTTCCAGAAGGAAAAATTCGCCAAATATGTAATGAGTGTAGGTTTCTTGCACCTAAGACCATAGTGCGAGATCGGGATAGAGGCGAAGTGGACCCTAGATATAGGATTTGGTTTGGCAAAAGATTTCAAATTCCTGAGAGACCCACGAAGAGGCCACATGTCCAACAATTTACTGATGGGGCCCAGGTGCAGTGGGATTGGTTAGCCAAAGAGAATGAATAAAGGGCCAGAATATGAAAGTTGGAAAAGCAGGTTCGGGATCTTCAGTTTAAAAACAACGTGCAAGCCACAGCCGATGAAAGTGACAAGAAGAAACTGACCCAAGAAAATGAGGCTCTTAAGGCCCAAATCCGAAGATGAAAATAGTTGCGAACAACCAAGAAAGAAGTCGGGCCGATGAAAGGTTGATAAGTGGACTAAAAAAGAAGGTCCTTGAGTGCCAAGAATACTTTGAAAAATCCGAAGAGAATATAGCAAAAATCCTGGCGTAGTGGGAAAATAAAGCAAAAGAACATGCCCAATTTGTGCAACAAATGAAAAGAAATTATGAAGGGACTATTAATACTCTGAGAGGAAAAGTGACTACCCTTGAGGACGAGGCAACTAAGCAAGCTAAAGATTTCAAAGCTGAGAGGGAGCATTGCTATAGGTTGATGGCCAAAATGGAGAGAGAAATACACTAGTTACAAGACCACCACCTCCATGACTCCCAGATGCTAGAAGCCCGAAACTAGCAAATAGGGCGACTACTTCAGGAAAAGGGCAGAATTAGGGAAAGAATCAGAACCATCGCGGACTATATTACCATGAAGTGCCAAGTGTGCGAGAACATGACTCGCACTAATTTCTATGCTGCAGTGATGACTTTCGTCCGCCGAGTTATGAATGATTTGGAGCAACTACAAGGGGGTCTCATATATAGGCGAGGCCGAATGACGCCCCGCGGGTCCCAGTAATTGAAGATTTAATGTATTCTTGATTTTTCAAACATCGAGTCTGTATTTTATTTTATTTCGAGTCTATTTGTAGTTTCCCTTTCAAAAAAAAACAAATAGTTTAACATCTTTTGTAATAGAAATGTCGTTAATGAAAAATTGAAAATTCCCAAAATTATTTCTTTACTTTTCGCATTTATTTTTTTTCAAGAACTACGCTTGGTCTGATTCATGCTGAGTCATGATACATAGGCAATCTCCATAAGATTCGACCGTAACCCTAAAAGAAAAGAAAAAAGGGGAGGGAAGAAAATAAAAGAAAAACAAGAGAGGAAAAGAAACACAAAAAGAGAGAAAATAAGAAAACCGAGAGAAAGAAACCATGGCAAAGGAAAAGGCAAGAATGAAAGGAAAGAAAAAGGGAGAGGAAAGAAAAATGAGAAAATGAGAGAAAAACCAGAAAAGCAAAGAAAAGGCAAGAGAAAAGAAATCAAAGAAGAAAATAGGAAAGACCAAGGAAAGCCGGGATGACGCATGCAACAGTTGCAAACATGTAGACTCCCATCTAACTGTATAGGTGCATCACACTCCAATGTGCGGTTACCTATCTATTACTTGTCTCAAACTAACCGTTTGTTGCTGTCAAATTCCAGCTTAGGTTTATAGAAACAGTGGTTGGTTTTTGGTAAACTGGCATCACATTAGTATTTTACCAGATCAAAAAGGAGCGTAGAAATGTCTTCGAAAATGACCTTGCCAGCAATTCCCATCACTAAGGATAGCCCCATCTCGGGCATTCCAGCCTCAGAATCTGCAACGGCTGAAGAAAACAGGATCCTACATCTTACGGTCATGGATATGTGGGATGCATGGACGACTGGAAGGAAGCCTCCAAGTGCCATCCTCGGATTCCCCGAACTGTTCCCTAGATCAGGGGCCACATCCAATATTCCCATCAGTCATCCAAATACCTCACTGGGACAGCCCACCATACCGTCTTATTTCATAGGAACACCTTCTGAGGTTTGCCCCCAGGTGTTCATGTCTGGAGCGGCCCACAATATCTTCACCTCTCCCTCATTCTCAGCCACAATACAGCCTGCACTGCCTAGGCCTACTTTCTATCCTTTGTCCTTTACATTCTAAACAACTACTTACCAAGTGGAGCCTCCTCAGTACCCCACCCACACTTATTCTCAGCCACCTCCATTTGAGTTCACAATAGGACAGGACAAGACTCCTAAAGCTCTCGAACAAGATGAGATGGCTAAAAGGATGAGAAGCCTGGAGCAAAGCCTAAAAAACATGTAGGGTCTGAGTAGGCAGAAGAGTGTGTCATATACTGACATGTGCATGTTCCCTCACGTGCATTTGCCTATGGGATTCAAAACTCCAAAGTTCGAAAAATACGATGGCCATCTTGATCCTATTGCTCACCTTAAGAAGATTGCAATCAATTGCGCGGGGATGAAGGAAAAGAGGAATTGCTCATGGCGTACTTCAGGGAAAGCTTGGTAGGTATCGCCTCTGAGTGGTACATGGATCAGGACATCTCTCGATGGCAAATCTGGGACGATCTCGTAAGAGACTCTGTTCGACAGTTCCAGTACAATATAGACATTGCTCCAGAGCGGAACTCGTTGGAAAATCTGAAAAAGAAGTCCTCTGAGAGTTTTAGGGAGTATGCAATCAAACGGCGTGAACAGGCGTCAAGGGTAAAGCCTCCAATGGACAAGGTGGAAATGGTCATGGTGTTTCTTCAAGCTCAGGAAGCTGATTATTTCCAGAATATGATGTCAGCTTTGGGCAAACCATTCGCAGAGGCTATTAAAATTGGTGAAATAGTGGAGAATGGACTGAAAACAAGAAGAGTTCTGAGCCAATCGGCTATTAGAGCAACCTCCCAAGCCATCCAAGGCGGGTCTGGAGGAATGACAAAGGGTAAGAAGAAAGAAGAAACATCCATGGCGGCCTCGGGTGCAAGAAGTCACCGTGCTCCTAGACGTATGTTCTCAGAAAGATCACCTCAACATTATTACGCTCACCATGACATGGCTGATGCTCCTCAACCGTATGCAGTCATTAATGCTCAACACTTTGCCCGACCGCAGCAATATGCCAATAGAAATCAAGCTCCATTCCCAAGAAATCAGCCTCCCCACCAAAACCACTATAATCCCCATCCTCCACAGAATAAATTTCTTCCCCGTGAGCCACCCAGGAGGCAAACTTTTACTCCAATTGGGGAATCTTACTCTAATCTATTCCCAAAACTTGTCCAAATGGGTCTACTGCAGCCGGTCCCTCAAATAAGGCATCACCCAGCATCGCCTGCCTATAGAGTCGGTGTCAGATGTGCCTATCATTCAGGAGCATAAGGGCACGACACAAATTATTGTTGGACATTGAAAATGGCAATGGAGAACTTAATAGAGCAAGAAAAAATAGTGAAGGGGGATGAGGATGTCCCAAATGTGACCAATAATCCACTGCCAGCCCACAATAATGGGCCCGTGATCGGAATGATCTTTGAGGATAAAGAGTTTGATCTGGCATTAAAGGCCAAAATTGCTATTGCTAATGCAGAAAGAAATCCAAAGGTTGACCCGAAGCAAGAGAAAGGGTAAAAGAAGAGCAAAGTCCCAAGACAGAACCGGAAAAGAAAATTGAAATAGGAACAGAGGCGATGCCTCCCAAAAATGGAATTCTCTATGTCCCACGAGGCCGCAAAGAAAAGCAACTGACTTTAAGCCCTCCAAAAAGATTTGAACTGAAAAGGGGAGCGCAGATGTACCTACCCGAGGGAGCCTATGTGGTGCAGGGAACAACTAAACCATAGAGGCTAAATGAGCCCGTGGTTATTGGACGCGCACCACAGAAGCCTATGACAAATCCTGTTGTAGTGCCATGGAATTATCATCAGACGTTGGTTACGTATAAGGGTAAAGAGATCTTGGGGGAGCTTCCAGAAAATCACCCCATTGAGAAATACTCAAACATAGAAGAAGTGAATAATGACACACGAAAGCGTTTCCCGCCTAACAAACCTGTGAGTACCGAGGAAGTGGAAGCTTTCTTTCAGAAAATAAAGATGGCCGACTATGAGGTAGTGGAAAATTGCACAAGTATCATGAACAAGTGTCATTGATATCATTGTTGATGAAATCCCCTGAGCACCAAAAGGTTTTAATGAAGACCTTGAATGAAGCATACATGCCAGCTGAGACTTCAGTAGAAAAGCTAGAAAGAATGGCAGAAAGGTTCTTTGATGTCAATCAGATTACATTCAGCAAAAATGACTTACCTCCAGAAGGAGCTGCTTACAACAAAGCCTTGCACTTAACTGTCAAATGTGAGGGATATTATGCGAAGAGGGTCATGGTAGACGGAGGCTCGGGGGTAGATGTTTGCCCACTCTCCACACTGCAGCATATGGAAATCGAGACTGGAAGGATTCATCCCAACAATATATGTGTGTGAGCCTTTAACGGTATCAAAAGAGACACCATTTGAAACATTGACCTAATTTTGACTATTGGCCTGGTGGACTTCGAGGTTATATTCCAAGTGCTACACATGGATACGTCTTACAATTTTCTTCTAGGAAGGCCTTGGATTCATGCCACAGGAGTTGTACCTTCTACCCTCCATCAAATGGTCAAATTTAAACATGATGACCAGGAGATTGTAGTCCATGGAGAGGATGAACAGTCAATCTATCGGGACCCGTCTGTCCTATGCCTGGAAGCGAGGGAAGGTAGTGAACACATAGTTTACCAAGCTTTAGAAGTTGTAGTGACGGACCAGCATGAAGAGGAAAATCCTTGCCCCCAACCCTTCCTATCTAATGCCTCGATTATGGTGGCCAAGGAAATGATCAAACATGGTTTCAAGCCAGGAAAGGGACTTGGAAAAGCTCTGCAAGGAATATCTGAGCCAGTGACCCTGCCTACAACTGAAAAGTTCTTCGGCATAGGTTTCCTGCCTACCCAAGATGATATAAAGTGGGCAGATGGAAGAAAAAATGAGGGATAGGTCTTGCCACAGCCACTGCCACATTTGTATGAAACCTTTGTCAAGCCAAACTACAGTGAGGAAGAAGATGATGACGCCTTTTCGGCCGAAGAAATTGAGGAAATATGTGGGGCAATGAGAAAATTACTCTACGAAACCCACATGGTTCAGCCGGGAGAGGGCACTAGCACCACTGAGGTGTTATACATGGGACCAAGCGCCAAACTTCAAAATTGGAAGGCTACGCCATTTTTGATCAGGCAGGAGTCATGGTATACCTGCCTTGCTACTTTTTCTGCATCCCGAGTTATTTCAGGGTGTAACTCGGATGTTTCCTTTAATTTCTTGTCTTTAAATTTCCTAATGTAAACCCTGTTATCTTCCTAATTCCAAGAAATGAAATCAATATTTCATCTTTTATTTTTCTCTTTATTCTTCTAATTTTGCTATTTTTTCTCTTTTATTTCTTCTTTTCAGTTCTAATAATGCGGCTTTAAATAACATGAAATGCTTGCGAACTTCATGCCCAGCTCCAAACATGCTGTCTAATTGTGAAATAATGAGCCAAGAACCAAAATATGATGAAGAAGAGGCTTTTAGGGAAATAAATTGAGAATTGGAACAATTTGAGAATAAACCTAAGCCAAACTTGAATGATACTAAGCCGGTTAACTTGGGAACTTATGAAGAAATCCGGGAAACCAAAATAAACATATGAGAAAACTCGGGATACAATAATCCAACTTTTGTTTGAGTTTAAAGATGTGTTTGCTTGGTCGTATGACGATATGCCAGGGCTGAGTGTTGATCTAGTGGTTCATAAGTTGCCAACTTACCTCGATTGGCCTCTGGTCCAGAAAAAGCAGAGAATGTTTAAAACTGACATCAGAGATAAGATTAAAGAAGAAATCATGAAACAGCTGAAAGCAGGGGTAATCTGAGTGGTCCGGTACACTACATGGTTGGCTAACGTAGTCCCAGTTCCAAAGAAAGATGGAAAGACCCGGGTGTGTGTGGATTATAGAGATTTGAATAAAGCGAGTCCCAAAGACACTTTCCCATAGCCCAACATTCACATCCTTGTTGATAACTGCGCCAAACATGAGATACAATCCTTCGTGGATTGTTACGCAGGATATCATCAAGTGTTGATGGATGAAGAAAACGTAGAGAAGACAACCTTCACCACACCTTGGGGTACATATTGCTACAGAGTCATGCCATTTGGTCTGAAAAATGCTAGAGGAACCTATATAAGGGCCATGACTGCCATTTTCCATGATATGTTGCATCAGGAAATAGAGGTATATGTGGACGACGTGATCATCAAGTCCATAACCCAAGACGACCATGTTTGAGATTTGAGAAAATTCTTCGAGCGATTGCGCAAGTATGATCTGAAGCTGAACCCAGCTAAACGTGCATTTGGGGTCCCATCGGGCAAACTTTTGGGTTTCATAGTCAGCAGGAGAGGTATCGAGTTAGACCCAACAAAGATAAAGTCTATCCGGGATCTGCCTCCTCCGAGAACCAAGAAAGTTGTGATGAGCTTATTGGGCAGATTAAAATACATCAGCCGGTTCATTGCTCAATTGACATCCACATGTGAGCCCATATTCAAGTTACTGAAGAAAGATGCAGCAGTCAAGTGGACGGATGAATGTCAAGAAGCTTTCGATAAGATCAAAGAATATCTACCAAATCCGCCAGTCTTGGTCCCACCGGAGCTTGGGAGGCCTCTTTTCTTGTATCTGACGGTCTTCGAAAATTCTTTCGGCTGCGTCCTCGGGCAACACGATGTAACTGGGAAGAAAGAGCATGAAATCTATTACTTGAGCAAGAAGTTCACCAGTTATGAAGCTAAATATACTCTGTTAGAGAGAACCTGTTGCGCTTTAACCTGGGTCGCTCAAAAGCCGAGACACTATCTTCAAGCCCACACTACCTATCTCATAACCAGGTTGGATCCTTTGAAGTACATATTCCAGACACAGATGCCCACAGGGAGATTAGCAAAATGGCAGATTCGGCTCACGGAGTTTGACATAGTCTATGTCACTCGTACGGCGATGAAAGGATCATTTGGCTGAAAATCCGGTTGATGAGGAATACCAACCGTTGAGCACTTACTTCCTAGATGAAGAGGTAAATTCATTAGAAGCAATCTCTAAGGAAACTCATTGTTGGAAAATGTTTCTTTGATGGAGCGGTTAACGCCAAAGGTGTAGGAATTGGAGAAATATTGATTTCACCCACTGGTCAGCACTATCCGGCCACAGCCAGGCTTCGATTTTTTTGCACAAACAATACTGCTGAATATGAAGCCTACATCATGGGTATGAACATGGCAATCGACCAAAACATCGAAGAGTTATTAATTATGGGGGATTCTGATCTGATTTTCCGGCAAGCCCAAGGAGAGTGGAAGGCCCGGGATGTTAAGCTCATTCCCTATCGGCAACAGGTGGAGGATCTCAGCAAGCGGTTTAAGTCGATAGAGTTCAGGTACATCCCTAGGTGTCACAATGAGCTAGCCGATACACTCGCCACTCTGGGCTCGATGTTGCCCTACCCAGGCAATGCCCATATTGATCCTTTGGAGATCTAAATCAAGGAAAAGCATGGTTATTGCAATACGATTGAGGCAGAACCAACCACCCAGCCATGGTGTCATGACATCAAAAGGTTTCTAAAAATGCAAGAATACCTCAAGCAAGCTACTGGAGATCAAAAGAGAACCATTAGATGACATGCAAGTGGTTTCTTCTTAAGGGCGATGTCTTGTACAAAAGGACCCCGAATCTCAATTTGTTAAGATTTGTTGACACCGAAGAAGCTGGGAGAATCATGCGTGAAGTGCACGTAGGAGTTTGCGGACCTCACATGAATGGGTATATTTTGGCAAAGAAAATCCTTCGAGCAGGGTATTACTAGATAACTATGGAATAGGACTGCTTCTGTATTGTCCGAAAATGCCATCAGTGTCAGGTGCATGGTGATTTGATTCATGCGCCTCCAACAGAATTGCATCCTATGTTGGCACTTTGGCCATTCGTTGCTTGGGTTATGGACGTCATTGGGCCAATCAAGCCGAAAGCCTCAAACGGACATAGATTCATATTGGTTGCCATCGACTACTTCACGAAGTGGGTTGAAGCTATCACTCTCAAATTAGTCACCAAGAAAGTCGTGGTAGATTTTGTGCACTCTAATCTTATCTGTCGTTTTGGCATTCCAGCAACTATCATCACAGATAATGCTGCCAACCTAAATAGTAGTTTGATGGAAGAAGTATGCGAACAATAAATAATGCATAGAAACTCCACACCTTACCGGCCCAAAGCCAATGGTGCCGTTGAAGCAACAAACAAGAACATCAAAAAGATTTTGAGAAAGATGATTCAGAGCTCCAGACAATGGCAAGAAAAGCTGCCTTTTGCATTACTGGGATACCGCACCACGGTGCGTACATCGGTAGGAGAAACCCCATACCTGTTGGTTTATGGAACTGATGTTGCTATACCCGCAGAGATAGAAATCCCTTCGCTCCGGATAATTGTTGAAGCAGAGATTGAGGATAGTGAATGGACCAAGGCTCGACTGGAACAGTTGTCTTTAATTGATGAAAAACGGATGGCTGCGGTGTGTCATGGGCAGTTGTATCAACAAAGAATGGCCCATGCTTATAACAAGAAAGTGCGTCCCAAGAATTTTGAAGTAGGACAACTCGTGTTAAGACGCATTCTTCCTCATCACCAGGAAGCGAAAGGAAAATTTGCTCCTAATTGGAAGGGTCCATACATTATCAGAAAGATATTGCTAAAAGGAGCATTGTATCTAGGTGACATCGATTGAAATGATCCCGAAGCAGCAGTCAATGCGGACACAGTAAAAAGGTACTATGTCTAGGCTTTCTGCGGTGATAACATTTTGCAATTGAGATGACGAAGGCTTTCATTCTCGCTATCCAAACCCTATCAACTCGTTGCAAACCCATTTGAGCTGGTTACTCTTTCTTGATTACCCTCTTTGGAATCCGAAAGTACTATTGAAAAAAAAGGGGAAAAAAAACAAAAACAAAAACAAAAAAAACAAAAAAAAGGAAAAGAAAAATGATGAAGAAAAAGAAAGAAGAAAAACAAAACAAAACAAAAATAAAAACAAAAAACAACGAAACACAAATGTTTTCCTGAACTATGTCTGACTTGATTCCGAAACGATACGTACGCAGCCTCTCTCTAGGATTCAATCACACCAAAACAAAAATCCCAATTCCTCCAAAAAGTGAAATTAGGGCAGATAATATAATGGCTCGGCCATGAGCCCACCAAAATGGTTCCAAAGTTGTAATTCCGTCCAAATTCGTTTACCCAAAAACCTTGTCCAAGTCATTCCGATCGATTGGCAAATGAGAGAGTCTTATCGGTGAAAACCTACGGGCACCATAAGGTGACGGCGAGTAGAGAAATTAAAATGAGAGAGTCCGTTTGGTGAAAACTCGTAAAGAGCACTATCGGGCAACGGTGAGAAGAGAAATGAGAGAGGTCGATTGGCAAAAACCCACAAAGGGCGCCATCGGCCGAAAAGAAGACATCTCCCACCACTAAAAGCGTCTTGGCAAGGTTTCTTGATTTTGGAATACAGGTCGATGAGTTTACGAGAAGTTTGTACGGGTCTGGCATCCAGTCCAAAAAGCATGTCATGTCTATTTGAAGTCCGCATGCACCCCAGATAAGTCCTTCTTTTCTCCAGAAAGGGACGCTTCTCCTTAAATTCATTTTCTTATCTTTTGTCTATTTCTTCTTTGAGTCCCTTTCGATCTAATTCTGTTCCCGAAACTAAACAAAGAAAAGGTGGCAGGACCGATTTTACAGGGATCTCCCTCACAAAAGATAAAGAAAAGTACCAATCTCAGCAGGTGCATCAATCCAATCCCGACCGACCATGATTGTTGATGCTTTCAAAGCAAAGATATCGAAAAGGAAAGAACGGCCAAAGACAAAGGTCCTAAGAGTAGAATAAAGTGAAAGGTCGGAGCCCCACGCGGCGAATTGTCATCCTGAAGGTTGAAGCCCACAGTTTGAAAGAGAGAATAATCTTCAAAATCAGCAAGCAGCAGCGGTTCCGAAAGCTAGTCCGGGATCAAGCAATCAAGGCCACAAAACCAACCACCGTTTCGAACTAACAATTGTTCTTTGTTTAAAAATTGAAACAGGTGCAATCCAGGCAACCGTGCAAAAGCAGGTGCAGCCAAAAGAAAAGAAACACGCAAGTGTGAAACAGCTTTGCAGCAAATATTCAATGCCAAAAGGAAGTTTCCTCCAAGTTCTTTCCTGCATCTTATCAAAAATAAAAATAAAATAAAAAAAGAGATAACAAAAAAAAAATCCCAAAAGAGGATAGCTTAGAGTTCACAATATCGCCTGTTACTTTGTTAGCTAACATTAGGGCTCCAATCCCTGAGTTGAGCATTTTTCCCTTTGGCCAACATTAGGGCTCCAATCCCTGAGTTTAGCATTTTAACCTTAGCCAACATTAGGGCTCCAATCCCTGAGTTGAGCATTTTACCCTTAGCCAACATTAGGGCTCCAATCCCTGAGTTGAGTGTTTTACCCTTAGCCAACATTAGGGCTCCAATCCCTCAGTTGAGCATTTTTCCCTTTATCCAACATTAGGGCTCCAATCTCTGAGTTGAGCATTTTTTCCTTTAGCCAACATTTGGGCTCCAATCCCTGAGTTGAGCATTTTTCCCTTTAGCCAACATTAGGGTTCCAATCCCTGAGTTGAGCTTTTTACCCTGAGCCAACATTAGGGCTCCAATCCCTGAGTTGAGCATTTTACCTTAGCCAACATTAGGGCTCCATTCCCTGAGTCAGCATTAGGATTCTAATCCCTGAGTTGAGCATTTTTTCTTTTAGCCAACATTAGGGCTCCAATCCCTGAGTTGAGCATTTCACCCTTTAGCCAACATTAGGGATCCAATCCCCGAGTTACGCCTTTTGGACTTAGTGCCTCCATTCCCTAGTCACCTTTTATCAATATTAGGGCTCCAATCCCTGAGTTGAGCTTTTTACCTTTTACCAACATTAGGGCTCCAATCCCTGAGTTGCGCATTTTAGACATAGGGCCTCCATTCCCTAGTCGTCTTTTCCCAATATTAGGGTTCCAATCCCTGAGTTGAGCTTTTTACCTTTTACCAACATTAGGGCTCCAACCCCTGAGTTGAGTTTTACCTTTTACCAACATTAGGGCTCCAATCCCTGAGTTGAGTTTTTGCCTTTTGCCGACATTAGGGCTCCAATCCCTGAGTTGCGCCTTCTAGACATAGGGCCTCCCTTCCCTAGTCGTTTTTGCACCAATATTAGGGCTCCAATCCCTGAGTTGACATTTCAAAAATAGGGGTCCACTCCCTAATCTGTTCCATCATAGATAAATACAATTCTTGAAAATGAAAAAAAGAATGAGTTCAGACTTTGTCACAAATAACTCACCAAAGTTTCCTAGTGAAAACTGAGGCAGAAAATTTTGTTCGTTTGTTTATTTTGGTGTCTGAGCAGATTTGACATCGAGGCACAGGGGTTCGAGACGATGAAAGGAATGAGTCTCAATCCAGAATAAAGAAAAGAAGAAAAAGAACAAAAAGAAGTGAATTCACAATGCTGAAGTGAAGAGAGATGTGGACTACTCAAAACTTGATTGAAGTCATGAACTCCGCATGTACCGTTTTGACCCAATGCCGAAGAAAGAAACAATACCTATAGCTTGCGAGAATCAAGATTCAGATCGAAGTCCGCAACAAAATCAGGTAAGACTCAGGATCAAGTTTCAAGATATTTATAGATAGGAATCTTGTAACTCATAGTTGATAGGCATAGCTAGCTTAGCTTTGATTTTCCTTTTGGTGTAATAAGGAGGTCAGCAAGTAGTAGCAGCAGCAACAGCAACAACAGTGAAATCACAGTTCCTGGTAGTCCCAGCTACCAAAACTTCCAGAACTACACTGACCTGATTCCTTTATAGCCAAGGATATGTAAGCAACCTCTGAAGCAAGGTTCGGTCAGACGTTTTTCAAAAATGCTTCTCATGGAATGCCCAGCAGACAAAAATCTCTCATAATTGCTCATTTATCTTTGCCCAAAAACCCTTCGTGTCTCCGAGCAAAGAGGGGCAGCTGTGAGCATGTGATTTTTGCCTCGCTTGAATTATTTCAATAAGACTTCTTAGAATTAGGATTTTTCTTTTATTATTTGATTTTTAGGATTTAGTTGCGTATTTTTGTGTGTATTTTTATTTGTGTGTGCATGATAATTCATAAAAAATATAAAAATAGTACATTCCCATTTAGGATCAAATTTTATATTTTAGTTCTATTTTTAATTAACATTACAAAAAATGGAAGAAAATAACAAAAATAGTCTTTTTTGCATTTTACTTTTAATTTTTGATTTTTTTAGTTTTCTTTTAAATTAGGAGTTAGTAATTTTTTAAAATTAATTAGTTTAGTTTTAGGAGTAAAATCAAGTCTTTTTACTTTTAATTTTGTATTTAATAAAAATCTAAAAAAAATAATGAGAAAAAAAAATAAAAGAAAATGAAAAGAAATTAGTAGTCTAAGTAAAGACCTGGTTTTGGACCAATGCATCAGAAAATCCAGGCCCAAACAAAATTTCCCCCTACCCCGTCTCAGTCTACGCCCAGTCCAAGCCCAAACAACACCCCACCCGGTCCAACCCCCTTAATGACCAAACGACCCGGTTTCACCTTCTTCTAATCACGACTGTTGGATCTCATCAATCCAACGGTCCGGAACTGACGAGGCTCTTTGATATATAATTGTCTAAATTCCCCCCCCCCCCCTACCACCTCACTCACCGTCTCCCATACTA